>CCAG010020416.1:0-10664 GCA_001077435.1 Glossina morsitans morsitans | reverse complement strand
CTAAGTATGCTGCTTCTGCACCTCTAATTATGGATGATGTCAGGGAAAAGTTGGATCTTCAAAGATACATTGGAGGAAAAGTTAAAGAGAAAATTACAGAAGGAAATCTATAATACCATCATCAACACTATTCTTCTATTAACCCTCAATTAATTCCACCTTTATATCCAACAAAGGTCGAGAAAATCAAGATCCAAACATTTTCGAGAATTCGCCTTGGGCATACAATTGCAACCCACCAATGGATCTTGAAGAAGTCTCCGCCCCCAACTTGCAGTTGTGGACAAATTCTTACTATAAAGCACATTCTCTGCGACTACCTTAACTTTTCCTTGGCTAGAAGTATTGCATTTGAAACGATTAACCCTTTGGACTTTCTAAAATCAGCTTCAGAACAGAATATTAATTCAATATATTACTTTATTAAAACTACTAGGCTCAATATCTAATGTAATTTTCTAAATTAGAGCCGATAGCCTGTGTTGCTAGTGCTCAAGGTCTTTTTTGCTTAGTCTAAGAACTTATTTCATTAGTCTAAATTATAATAATAATAATAATAATAATAATAATAATTTATGTATAAGCAGAGCAGATTTATCTAGATAACTGAAACTAGCCGCTTGATAAAGTTGCAATTATTAAAAAATTTTGCGACAGATGAATATACAAGTTTCGTCTCAACACTGGCCTATCTTCCTTATTTGGCTAATGACAAAAATATTTTTTTCACAAGGAGATTTCTAATGTGTAAGTTAATAGCATGTAATTATTCACACGTTAGTTGACTTCTTCCGTAAATCATTACACACGCCCTTTACAGTTTATTTACGTTACTTCATCCTTTTTTGTAGTTTTGCCCATTCACTTATTTATCTTATTCAAGTCTTTGCGTAGGTTTAGCGTAGGTTTCTTTACGAGCATTTAAGTGCAACTTTACGTAGTTTCTAGAATTTTTAGAAAACTGACTTATGACAACTTATCACTTAAAAGTGTTTACATACACATACATATGTACGGATTGTCAGTAAGCATATTTATGTCGGTATATTTTCCCAACAATAAACAAATATTTGCAAAATCAGTTCAAGAACCTTATGCCGACCGAAGAACTGTGCTTACAATCTTTTGAGCGGTGTGAAGAATATAATGCATATAAAGTATTTTTAACATCTTGTGGCATGAAAAGTGTAAATGTCGACATCAAAAAGTTCTTACTACAGTTACTGCTGCTCTGGTGACATTTACTTAAGATAAATTTCCCCAATGATATCTGAGTATTTGCAGTAAAATATAAAAATGCAGCATCTAAGTATGGCATCACAACGTTACTCACACACACGCACATGAAAACGAATAAGTTTTAAGAAACATTTGCGAAATTGTTCAAAATGGATTTCTATAGCGCTTGCTTTTAATAAATATTTATAGATATCTTAATACATTGGTGTTAGTGAGGGAATCAAAAATAAAAAAACAGCAAATCGAAACTAGGCCGTATTCGGATTTGACAAAAAATAAAACTTAACAACTTTCATTAAGCCTTTAAGGAAATAATGTCTAATATTTTTCTACAGCATTTGGAGCAATTTCGTTTATACGTCTCTCTTCATGTCTTGTTGTGAACTGATAAATAAAAAATTGTAAAAGTCAAAGCCTACTGTATTGTATTGTAGTGTCTAGCAATAGAAGCCCGTTGGTTTTCACATACCTCTAAACCCATAGTCAGTATAACATTTCCTACACACTGTTTAATGTACAGTTACTTAAACGTCTATATTTATTGCAAGGTGTAGACATAGCTAGTGCATTCGTGTTTAAAACCGGAGGTACCCGAGAGAATCCCTAACTTAGCTAGCAAACATCGATCAATAAGAACAAGTAAGAACATTGTAGCGGGGAAAAGGCGACCATTAAATAGCCTACACTACATAATTCTTACTTTTTTATAGAACACAAAAATTATATCTTGTCTCTATATGAAGGCATATTTTTCATGTGCGGACCAAAACGCAACCTAATGTAATACAAGGTTAATCCTTACATAGGGCAGGATCCAAAAATATGCATAGATTGTCCAAATTTTGCACAGTTCATCTTTGTATGAAATTACTGCTCTACAAATATTCAATTGTCGTGAAAATTTTTACTAGAGTAAGATCCAAAAATAGGCCGAGATAATCTATTACTATTTTCAACACGAAGCACCGAAAATCATCCTTGTTTGCCGTATGATGTTCAGTTTTCGTTATTTGGGAGGGGGTTCAAAAGTTGCAATCTGTAGCTTGAACACAATTTTACATGGACCGGCATAAGACGGACAGGCGGACAGACAGGCTTGCGAGATTTTTCTTGCAATGGCAGACTGGAAGAATAAGTTTCTTAAACAATATGTGGCATGTTACAATTGGCTGACCAAGGTACATTGTTGGAAACATTCTTTGATAGAATAACGCTGACTTTCTTGACTTGACGTTGATTTTCTTAACGCTGGTTGGATACACTATTAGAACAAGATTAAGATTAATATCAGAATTACTGCTGATTTCTTTCATAAATTTTCTAATTCATTTTTTCCGTAGTCTTTTCCCCATATTTTTTTAGGGCCACATTATTTATTATGGCGTCAGTAATTAACATTGGGGAAGGAACAGATTTGCCTGCTCGGTCAGCTTACTCATTTCGTTAATGGTGTTCCAGTAATTTAAGAAGTTTAGCGTAGCTTTTATGACCTTCAGACTATCTGTGATGATATATTTTCAGCTTGGTTATGTGAGCAAGGTACGATCGTTGAGGAATAACTTTAATTTCGTTTGTGAATGTTGAGGCTGTTTCGTATAGTTTGACTTGTCTTGTGGCAGCTAATAGTGAGTAGGCATTCTTAAAGCCATCTGCGAAAAAAAGACAGATGGGCCACGATATGGGTGGCCTTTTATGTAGATAGAAATTAAAAACAAAATTTGAGCAGGCGAAAAAAAAAACTGATTAAAGTTATGTATACGCGTTATAACGCGTGATTTAGCAGTAGGTAGAAAAGACACCGGCACACCAAGTGATAGACTGCACTATCGATTATAATTACAATAGCAGCTATAATTAATGCCCGTTCGTTAAGGACACAGCACTTACCGAACAGGCATACACCTTTTACAGGTTGCGGCTGCACCCTATTTCTTTTTTCACATTTCTTGTTTCCTGATATCTCCTGAATAATTGATGACAATATATAATTATATAAATATACGAGTATGTAAATGATTATATATATATGTATGCGTTGGCTTGGATTTAGGGACAAAGAACGCAACTCGTGGCTGAAGTTAATTTTGATTAGCGGATTATTTTCCAGCTGGACTTAGTTGTACCTGTCTGCCTTTTAACTTTGTTATTGTAAACGCCAGCTATTGCACTTTTTGGGTTTGTAATATTTCAAGTAACATGACAAGGCTATGTCTATAAAGAGATCCATAACAGATCATACATTTAAATCATCAAAAAAAGAATCTGGTTCGAATGAAACTCTTATAAGAATTTTTCATGGAAAATTTAGAATGAAAGGAGCCCTTCTTGGCTCACTTAATAAGAGTATTTTTAATATTTACACACACGTAAAAGAGTATGTGAATTCGTTGATGAGCATTAAAACAAAAAAAATTATTTAATAAAAGAAATTTTATAATAAAAACTCAAAATGGATATTGAAACATATTTCGAGATTCATTTGTCTATTGTGAATAAAAATTACACGAAACTATTAAAGAAAACAAAAACAGTTTAATCGTCAAAAATTTAATTTGTCGTTATGACAAGTCTGACCAACAACGCTTACATTAGTTTTCCATACATTTCTCCTATCTTGATATCTTATGTGTGAGAGGCTTTAATTAATGCATGCTCTTCCCTGAAAATTTTAGCTTGGAATTCAGCTAAGTTTAGTGCTCGTTTTGTAGGTAGTACAACAATAAACTGAATTGAGCTCTGTCCCAACGAATTGTTAGACAGTTGATCTAAAGGTTAAGAAGAAAGACTCGATAAAGACTCTTTCGAACAGTAGCTAGCCTTTTGTACTAGATAGTTTTCGACGAGGCTGAAGCCAACTCTTCACGCTGGTAATATACTGGCCGTTAATATGAATTTCCTTAACATCCTAATGCACTGCACACGGGTGTTGAGTCTGCTACATTTTCTTTATAGTTCAGAAAACCGAAAAAACTGGAAAGTTGCTTAGTGCATTGACCTGTGAGAAATTGCCGCCTACGTAAATGCAAATCGCGAGACGCCTTAACTCTTGTGACTTTTTCAATATCTTCCACAAAACTAAAAATTCTATATTGATATTATTTGACATTTATTTCATGGCACCTGAATTATGAAAATTACATTGCATCGAATCTTCTTAGTTTAACACATGTCGAATGCATATCTGTTATATTTTGTTCGCCGACTCATGAATTTTCTTCCCTTATTTAAATGGTATTTCATCTTCTTTGATTGGATTAAGATATATCTTCCGCCCAATTTCCGTAATAGGATCGCCTTCAGATACAACGAACTTGTTATCTATTTAGGTCTTTCAGAAGCCCAATCTTTTCTGAATGTCTATGAAAACCCTGATAAGTCCTTTCGCATTGTTCTTCAAATTCCATCGATTCATTGTATTTCCAAAGATTACAAACAAGGCCTTTCTTGGTTTTATGTACGTCTAACTTGATCCAAAGTATATATATGTGCAATGTCTATGTTCAAACTTTTTGAAGCTTTTTGATTTACGAGTGCACCCCTTTCTCAGGACGACTAACTTGGTTTTAATTCATATAGAAATTTGCTTTAAAATAAGAAAAGGAAAGCAATGCTTTTCAATATTCATTCGCCAATTCAAGAGTTCTGAAGAACATACGCCACTTCGAAAACCAATGTCGATTCGAAGTATAAGTGCATGGTCGTTAATGGATAGTTTGCTGTTTTGCATAAGAAGCCACTTAATAAATTCATAGGATGAAATATAGATGTCACTGCTATCAATCCATATGACGCGAAAACATACTTTCCTGCCATTCTTTCTTCGCATAAATGTTCGTTAATTCGGCAGATCTGGCAATAGAGGACTAAGCAGGACGACAGACTGAGAAGAAGATTTCGGAAACTCAGGCCAACAGGAAGGCCAACACATAATTGCGAGATCTTCAATGGATATGGTTTGCTCGCCTTACCTCAACCTTTTTTAAAAAACAAAAAATAAACATGCCGACTAAAAGTAAGCAGCAACATTTGCGATTTGAACTTGAGCAAGGAGTACAATCCATAAAAAACTAAACTGTAGGCCTACATACATTCGCAGCTCTTAGAAATATAGTAATGAAAATATGTCAGTTATTGATACAGTTATTGATACAACTGGCTGGTATGTCTTCTTCCTTTCAATTTATTTTTTTTTGTTTAATTTTTTTCGTGTTATTAACTTCTATATCAAAAAAAAAGTACATATGATAGTCGAAAAAATTTGGTAAAATATAGTATATATCAACAGTAAACCTTTTTGGTTAATCATCAGGAATGCAATTAAAAAATATGAAGACTAAATATAGTAAACGTTTCGTTGATTGCAGATTATTTTCAGGCACACATATCTTGCGATAGCTGCTGCGGTGGTAAATATCCATACATGGCTTTCGCTAACATTAGCATATATTCTCGTCCTTTCGCATCCAGGATCACTTAGTATCGGAAAAAGACGCAAATACGTTTCCAAACTATAGCAGACATCAGTTCTATATGTACTGGACCACGTATCACTACACTGTTGCTCTTCAAGATTCGTCATTTACGAGCCAAGAAATAAATGTGAAAAGTGTTGAAAAATCACAGCAATTTTCGTGTTTCGCAATTTATATTTTATACGGACACAAGCAGCCAATTTGCCTCTGGAAACTGCAATGAACACTCCTCCAATTTGTCAATGTCTGTCTTTCATTTTTGCTGTTAGAGAACGCTGGTGCTGAATGAGCTTTTAAATCACGATTGCTTTCGCCTGACATCCATGCGCAAAGTATATTGTAAGCGCAAGGTATGCTCCTATATTAGATCCTTCACGTTTTACAGCAGTCGTCTATTTCTATTGTATGCACTTTATTGTATGTTGTTTTGCTACCGTTTTTTTACATTTTCTTTGATGGCAATTCGATGGCCATTACGATTCAATCTTTTGACACTAGAAAAATCGACGCGTTGCATTACAACGGTTTGATTTACGCAGAGGGTAGAAACAAAAGATTTTGCCAAATTAGAAGGATTCGGTGCAGAACTTTACGCAAAAAGCTGCCTCCTTTGAACGAATAAAATTTAAATCGCGAGACAAAGAAATTGCTGTGAATTTTTCAACATTTTTCACAAGACTAAAAACTCTCTATCGAGAATGTTTGACATTTATTCCATGGCCGTCAACAAATTGTGTAAAGTTCTTATATATTTCTATATTTCTCTTACACACAAATAACATCTCCTATAGGCGATTATTGAAATTCTGAATTCTTATAGCCATCACCGAAGGACGAAGGGTTTGCAAAATATATATATAGATTAATATTTCTTTTATAAGTTGAAAATTAACCGGTAGACCTAATGAAATCACTGAGCTTTTAATTTCCTACACTATAATAAGGACTAAAGTTTCTATAAGTGTACGGAGAAAATGGTATTATTATTATTTTCACTATTATTATTATTATTATTGTGATTGTTTATTTGCGCCAAAGAGATAAATTAAAGTAAGATGATCACTAGCAGCTAAAAATGGCGGCCCTAAGGAAAGTAAACAATCAGAGAAATGAAATTTCGACGATCCGTAAAATTAGGTGGACGAACAAAATCTTTACCATTTTCTACGGACACTGTAGGATCACACGTAGAGTATATGAATGTGTTGTTGTTGTTGCAGCTATAGTCCATGAATACTAACCAAAATGCCATAATTTCATTTATGACACAGTGTTCTTCTCACTTTATATTGTACTGTAGGCATGTCAGTCGAACGGTTTGACCACCCGTTTTGACATCACATTGCCACTGTTAGTGGTTTGGACAAATTTAAAGTCGGAATTCTTACGACAAGGGGAATGCTCACCATATGCGGACATGCATACAAACAACCTAAGTCGATTCAAAATTTGATATAGATAAACATCATATAGGGTGTCTGTCTAGGGTCTATGCCGTTTCCTTCCGGATATTACGAACGTTTTGACGAAATGAACATATCCTTCCACTCTCGGCAAGGGTTATAAAGTAAATTTTACAAATTTCTTCTTCCTTTTTAAATTACTTAGACTACTTAAATTTGAAAAACCTGTAATGGGTTACAAAGTTTTTACTCTTTCTTTGTAACGTATGAATAAAAAAAACGTGTTTGAAAGCGACTTTCACATCCTGTCTGCAAAGAATTCATTTTACACGTTCGCGCGTGTTGTAATTACATTAATTAGTTTTACTCTGAAAATATGCAACATCATGGAAAGTTTTTTATGTTATTTTAAGATGCATATAAGAAACAAGTCAAAAACCTTTTACTACGAAGAAATCAAATTTTCTAACAGTACGCTAAAAGAAAATGAGAAGAATGAGGCGGCTGTCACTTTTAAAATCTGAAAAAATTATAAACTTAAATATGCATAAATTTCCAACGAAGTAAATAAAACAAAGGTAAGAACGTCGTAGTTAGCTGCGGCTCGTCGTTAACCACTCTACACCGCTTCGCTTAATCAAATTATTCATACAAATTAAAATAAGGAATCATGTGGGAAGTGGTCGAAAAAATCATCTGATCGGAACCAGTTTTAATAGCGTTTGTTCTTGGGCCAAAAGACTTCCGCGTCCAGAATTTCATAAAAATCATTAAAAAATGGCGACTTGTGCATCAAATAGAGAAATCCAGGCGGGCAAACATACAAGCTTAGATCGGTATAATAAAGGGTCGGGTTATCCCAAGTCCTTCTAGGTTTCGTATCCGCACAAACTTATTTATACAATAACTTTTTTTTGGATAAATAAATTATTATAATAATAACAAAATTGTTTCGACTTTTTCTCATTGGCTTTGCATAACCGTAAACTGGGGTGGCCCTTTTACCTAGAAACTTGGCTCGAATTGCTATATCGATCACAGGCCACAGAAGTTGTTTTCAGCGACAGGACGATTGAATCAATTTAGGGCGGAAGACTAAATTGCCCCTTTTCCCCACTATATAAAATTTCAATAAGTCAATCATAAAATACCTTTTACTAAAAATTCGACCATGGAAAATTCCGAAACCAAAACGCGAGTTGTCTTTGAAACAAATATTTGAAACATAAATGCATAAGCAATTAAATTATTATTTTCCAATTTTAGAACACCTTCTAATAAGTAGTTGTAACGTCAGCGTATATAGACGTAGGGGGTTTCTTTCGCTTACTTTTTCCTTTTCTCTTCACAATAGAGCAATATTTCATACAATGACGAGATTCCGTTAACATTTACTTCCTCATGAGCCCTCTCAAAAATATGTGGGATGAATTAGACCGCCGTGTGCGAAAACACGGAATCTCTTCCTTCCAAGATCTGAAAAGTAGATCACAAGAAGAATAGAGTAAGATCCCTGTTTTCTACACAAGAAACATTATACAAAATATATCACGTTTAAATGACGTTATTAAGCAACAAGTATACCCACTAAATATTAATTTTTAATAATATGCTGTTTTTTATTCGTATCCGTCTTTCTATGAAGAAAACACAATGTTAAAGACGCTTTGTTTTTTGAGTTGTTGAAATTATTTAATTTTCTTGTCTGCTGGAATAATGTATTATTAGTGTCTTCTTACATTTTAATGTGGATTCTCTATTAGTACAAAATAGTAAACACTATTTTTATGTTTGGACAATGGACTAGGTTGAACAAGCGTTTACTTTTCGTCGAGCGAAAAAGCCCGATATTAATGAGACTCACTGTATGTTCATGTGATAATCAAGTGTATCAAGAATAAACTTCAAAAAGTTTCAAAATTGAATTAAAAGAAAAGGCAAACGCAGTGTCGTCTTCTTTTTCACATAATTTCTAAGGAGGAAAAAATTAAAAGAAGACGTTCAGGCAACTGTAAGTGGTTCGGTGAAGAAAGGGTGGGATGCATGTTTGCGTATGTGTAATGGGTGGCATTAACATAACGGACAAACAGACACTTACACATGGACTAACGGACAAAAAGATGAGGCCAACGAACAATATGACAGTTAACGGATGGGAGAAAGTATAGCACCCATGACATAAGTTATTTCTTTTTGTTGTATTTTTTTTATTCTTTCTTTATACATTGCAATTTATCTTTCTTTTTGTATACGTCAGCTGAGCTAGCCAGACAAAATAAATGCAGCCACATCTCTGCACGTTACATAGTATAATATATATATATATGTATAATAAAGCGCAACTCTGCTTCATGCAATTTTTACTTAATTAGGAAGCAGTGCCAGGCAAATGTGGTACAAAACATCAGACAAAAAGTTCTCTATTGTTGAGTGGACGTGTTTATCCTCTTCACAAACTTGCAAAACTTAATCGTTAATCACTTTAGCGAGTTTTACGTCAAGTTCCTTCTTCAAGTTTTGCAATCATTTTGTGGTTTATTATCGCATTTATGCTCATTTTCGAAATAATCCCAAGATAACAATGCATAGTGCCGTTGAAGAAAAAACTCCATACTATTATAATTTTAAACTGTAAACTAATGAAACGTTGCAATCGGAAAACACACGCTTTGACCTTTTCTGCCACGCTTCGTCTAATACTATTCGTCACTATCAAGCATTGTACCCTATTGCCAAACAAGGATTTTATTTTAACCTTTATTTAACTAGAGTATATTGAAAGATATATGAAAATTAAATTTTGTGTCGGTCAATTTTGTGATCTTAGAGAGCAAGAAATTGTTTATGTACGCGCACATGAAAGTCACTGGGAAAAAATATCCCTTTCACCTATTAAACATAAATTTTAAATCTTTTTAAATATGGCCGAGTTAGTAACCCATTCAAGGTCATTTTCATAATGAATATAAAGGCAGTTCTGACGAATGTCTGGGTGACAGGTTTATGGATATATCTTTACGGGATCGAATTTTATAGAGGATAAAAAAATTATCGATGATTTTTTTTCAATTTTGGCGTGATATAGGTGGATACAATCCATCTTTTTGGGCTTAGGTTTATTTTCATTTTGTGACTGTGACAACTTCAAGAAGGCTCATTACGTCTAATATTAACGTACGATTAATGTGACGGGATAGTCGCAATCTTTCAAGACTTGTTAATCGATACCCATATCAAGCGGGTTGTTACGAAAAGAATTACTCCCGCCATAGTTTTACAAGCCTCGCTTCTTTATGTGCAGAATAATTGGTTAAAGTTTTGCCCAAAATTTCAGCATGTAGGGATGTCCTCGATTGGGAGTCTCTCTGTTGACGCGAAAGAAGAAACTAGAAAGAAAGAAGAAAGTTGAAAATAAGATATCCGCTTGAGTGGCCGAGTAGGCAAGAGTCCCGATTAGCAATTTAATGGTCGTGGATTCAAATCTCAAGTCCGGTAGAGTTTTTAATAATAATAATAATAATAATAATAATAATAATAATAATAATAATAA
>CCAG010020415.1:0-14312 GCA_001077435.1 Glossina morsitans morsitans | reverse complement strand
GACTTCGTGATGCGACTAATATAACGACTTTTTTTCCTTGATGCTATTCAAAAAGCAAAACTGAAGCCAACCTTTCCTGTATACTTCTTTCAACACCTAGTATATGTAACCAACTTGACACCTGTGAGTAAACTTTTTTAGGAGGAAAAACAATCTTTCACAAAATGAAAAAAGTGAAAGATATTTTAAATACATAATAGAAAAATGCATTTACATCATACGTTGTTGCAATGATGCAATGCTTGCAATGCATTAGCTTGCGCTTCACTTTCGCAAAAAAGTAACACAATTTGAAAGCCTGCGCGGTAACCACGCAGCTAAAAGCCAGTTTTCGCTTTTGTATTCAGCCGTTTTTGCCAAATAGCTGAAGGCGAAAGGGAAAGAGAAATTTTTCATATGTGATTATCCCGCCTGGCTACTTCCGCTCCACAAACATATAAGAAGCGAGACAATTTTTCGAGAAATAATCTTTTTGTAAGCAGAAGGCAATTTGAATGATCTTTCGTAAGTTAACAGTAATTAATATTGCAAAATTTACAATTAATTGTAACAGTAGTTAAAAATATTTAATTTCAGTCATGCAATACAAGCTATATGTTCAACTATACGTAAATATGTACAACCAAATTCTAATTAATAGTTGATGTATGATACGAGTGCAGCCAGTGTGTGTCGTTTAATTATATGTTTCCATGTAGGTTTTGTTTGTATTCTGATTTAAGCAACGGGATTTTGTTGATTAAACCAAATAAAGGAACAATTGTTGAAAAAATTTGTCAATCGTTAGCGTTATATAATAATGATGTCAAAACGTACCCGTATCTCCTTTGACTGCATTTTTACTATTTGTTTGGTGCCGGTCCGTTTAATGGTTACTCACCCAGTTGACGTGTATTTTACAGTAATTGCTTGCGTTGGTGGACAGGAACGTTGCAAACTTAGGCTAGCGATAATTCTTTACAAACCAAATTAAGAATACAAAAAAAAAGAGAAAAAAGAAAAACTTCTTATACAAATCAAACAAACCTATAAAGCATTGTATGGTGTTGCCATGCGATAAAAACCAAAAAACTTATTTTAGACCAAAGATATTAATTACAATATTACAAAGATATTTGTATAGTTTGAATTTGAGTGACAAGTTAATATTGGACGTATTAGATTACAATTTTGTCTTACAAGTAGATTAATATATTTGTATAATTTGGATTTGAATGATAAGTTAATATTGGACGTATTAGTTACAATTTTGTCTTGTAAGTAAGTAGATTAATATACTTTTCTAGTTTTAAAATCTTCTTGACGAGGAAAAACGTATATACATATTTAGGAATAAATATTGAATATATTGACTTTTTTAAAATATATAATAAAAATCTTTTTGAAATATTCTAATATAGAAGCAGTAGAGCTTAAGTGATTAACTAATAAATAAGTTATAAAGACACATGGGGAAAAGATGCATTGTAAACATTACAAAGAAGATTTACGAACAAATAAGAGGAATATATATGTATGTTTTGTGCCATCAAAACGTCGTTTTTAAAATCCCGAACATTGGTAAAATTGTGAATAGTGGCAGCATTTATCTAGTTAAGAATTCAAAGTTAAGCATTGCCTAATATGCTAAAAAATTTTGGTGTGTTTATATTTATTGCTCTCAGTGTATTCAACTTCAATTCCCACGCTTCATTAGCAAACGCGACACGTTCGTAATGTTATTTAACAGAAAGCGACACGTTCGTGATGTTATTTACAGAATAAGCTTGGACGTCAACCTTAATCGAATATACCGTTACTAAAAATGTAGAAACATGTTTTTCTAAAGGTTTGCATCTTAGGTATTCACGCAATGATGCGTTATTCCGTTTTTCAGGTTAATAAGTCCTTAGTGATAAATCCAAGGAGAAGTGGCGTTACCATATTATTTGGAAAAGAAAATATAGGCAAATCGATGTAAGTATAAATAAAAACGTATGGTTTAAAAATAAATCTAAAGAAATCACCATAGATGTAAATAATAAATATATGAGAAACAAGGATAAGAAAATTAATCTAAAAGCGAAGTAAATTTTTGCATGATTACTGGAATAAAAATCTCCCGTTTAACAAGCATAAGCATCACCAAAAAAAAAAAAAAAAATATTAAAAAAAGCGCTTATCTCACGTATTATGTGTTTCTGTTTACATTACTGGATTATGGAACTGAATTGAGTTAAACAGGCCTAATCCATATCCAAACAATCAAAAAAAAAAAAAAAAAAAAGCAAAAGAGATTACTGGAATAAAGAATGAAGAATAATGATTTAAATAAAGGGGCATGGAGGAGGAGCTCACCGACGCAATAAAACAAAGTGAAAGAATCGCTTAAATGTATGGTTTTGACAAATATATTTAAAATTGAAACTAAATCGCCTTTACTTCCTCTTAGTTTCCTGTAAATTAATATAGAGCATAAACTAAAATTTTAAATCGCATAATACGAACAAGATTTAAATTAATACAAATTAAATATAAGTTAGATAGATGGCACGTCTATCGTACATTTCAAATCCTTAGCGTATTTTTTCCGACACTTGATTTTTCAAAAGTGCTTTTATTGAAATTTTTTGACGGTATTTTTAAAATAATATTGTTACGGAATATGGAATTTTCGATAAATTAGTTTAAAATGAAATATTTTTTCGAAATACTCGTCAATCACACAAAAAGCAAGATTTGCAAAATCCTCCTATATGTCACGATATAGGTACGTATATGGCAAAAAGGCCACATAGCAACTAATGTACGCATATATGTTTATTTATATTCAAATTTACACCAGATACATTAGATGCTATCAGTTATTTTTTGCTTTTGGCTCCATTTTTTGCTTATTATATCTAAACGGGGTCTCTGTGGCTGATTTAACAACTAGAAAAACAACACAAATATTCCCAATTTTTAAACTTTTAAAAATGAAGTGCACCAAATTAGACTTTAATCTCTCTCGTGGCATTAGTAGACATATACACCAAATCCACCATTATATATATATGTATTCCCGACCAGTGACCATATTTAGCCCTTTATTCGTCTATCAACCCTTTTCATTTCATGAAAATTGCAGTCGTTAGCTTATACTTGTTTATTGCAGTGAATCAGATCATTCAATGGATATTCATTTGAAACTTACTATAATCCATTTAGGGCCCCCAGCCCAGCTAATATCGAGCGGCTTATTCCCCCTTTTGAAATTGTTGCATATTTTTCTGAGGTATGGATATCGAAAACTCGACTTTAAACGACTGGTCGCCGTTTTCGAGCTTAATGTTATGTACATCAAGAATTTGAGTGATATTTTGAAATCGTATTCATGATTTCCAAGTAGGCACGCTGTCATATTAACATAAAGGCTGTCGCAAAGGCTGACCTATGACCTTGGAACTTCAAAGAAATGAGTTTAAGATATGTAAAGCTTCAAAATTTTGTGAATCACTTTCATTTACAATAAAATTGGAATTAAAATTTTGTAATTAATTGTGGACTTATTAGTAAATCGATCGGGACCATAATTTCGAATCGATGGAATATGCAAGTGATTTTTTTTGCAATATCTTGAAGCGACCAAAAGTTATAAACGAAAATATGAAAAAACTGTTAGTGTTTTTTCGAGGTTGCGGGTGTGCATTATGCGCACAGGTTAAAACGATTCTGTAACTTAGGGTTCTTAACCGATCAAGAAATGTTTGTCATAATTTTCGATAAAGATTATGAGTCACAATGGGTCCTTTTCGGTACAAATATTCGTATTCACCTCGTTGAACAGGTCTAGTGTGAAATGGACTTCACTATTTACTTTGGCCAAGCTTATAGCATTTCGCTCTATATGCATCTTTCGACGAGTCAAAAAATGTTGAGAAAAAATCAACAACTTCAACAAGTATTTTCATCAATAATCTAAGCCAAATGTGGTTTTGAAACTTTGCAAAAATAGTTATCGCAACTCTGATCTTCTTGTTTTGAAAAATTTAAGATAAACCTTTACCAATATTCAGGAATTGAAAACTGGCAATGGATATGAGAAATTGGGTCTGAAATGAGTCCATTGTTCGATTACATTCCGATTAAAATTCCATATGTTAGGTCGTAAGCAAAGCGTTTCCATTTATAACCATTAAATGAAAGGTACGCTTCAATTTATAAAATATCACGAATATATAATTTAATACTTGCATGTTTTTTATATACTACACACACATAATATACATACGTAGATGTACTCAAAATACTTATTATGGTCATTTATTATTACTTGATGTAAAACTTTTTCCATTTAGTAATCTAAATTGCCTTGAGCGCCTGTTATTATAGCATCGATCCATATTCTGGCTGCAGCGCCGGAAGCTGCTTGTAGGTGGTAACTTCGCTTTTTAGTCTTAACAATAAATGTACAATGAGGTCGGCCACTCTTTGACGCGTTAAGGTGATCTAAGTAAACTTCATCGATAGTCTGAAAAAGAGAAGAGAACAACGCGCGATTAAAAATTTATTTACAATTCATCCATCCCCATGCAATCTCATATGATAATGATGATGGTAGAGTACTTTACCGAAAAATATGCTCCCCCTCTCGGCTTACGCTCAGATTTATCGGCGTAATATATGAAAGCATTGCTCTGACGATCCAATACAAACCAACGCCTTGACCAACCATGAAAGGTGGCTCCCAATTTGTGAAGATAACTATAATGTTTTATAAAGAACGATACATTTTGAAAGGTTTAAGGGCTTAAGGGCTAATGAAGACTTACCCGCGACAACTGTAAGAATCGATAAATACATGTGGACATAGGGATATCTGATGACCGGCTGATTCTATATGCTGTCTTAAATTCAATTCTGCCGAAAAAATGGGCAGGTATCGTGTTAAAGGTCTTTGATGTTTAGGTAAAATCCGTTTACGTCCACTGCTGTTATCATTATTCATACTTGTGCTCCTTTCTTCTGAGTTCAAACTTATCGAGCACTTTTCATCGCCGTCTGCAGGACGACAATTAGCTAGTGGCGAAATTTCACTACTCGATTTACAGGTGGCCTGCTCGGATAACATTTCATAGCTTAACTCCGAATTAGCTTCCGAGAGTGGACGTGATTTATTTTGATTAGATTTCTCACGACTGTTGCCTTCGTACTCTGGATGCGAATGCCGTTGCTATAGAGTTATGATATGGAAAGAAGAATAATTGAAGATTATATGCCAATTCTTCATTTAAATGATCTTTTAAATGATCTAAAACTACTGAACGTATAAATCTCTGGCACTCCACGCTCTTCTCGCTTGCTATGCCTAAGGCACACACAAGCAGCCAAGGTCGAGTGTACTCAGTCATTTGCTTTTCGTATTTATAAAAATTCCAATTTTACTTATCTATTGATAATGAATTATTTGATGAACGATTACATAAACGCTTGTGTACAATTATAGGCAACAACAATAAAGATATATAACTATTTTACCTGTTGAGAGAGGGAGCTTTCACTTTTATTTATTGTGACAACATATTTCTCAGCCTCTATGATATTCTCCTTATTTTGGCTGTCGAGTCCGCACATCGCTGAACGTTCCGTAGCGATTGAAAATTCGTTTGAATTATTGGCGTCACTAAAAGCAAACATAAAAACTCATATCAAATAAAAATTATTCGCATTTTTCTAACCGATTTAATTCATTTGCATATATAAACTGAGAAACACAAAAACAAATTATATAAACAAGAAAAAAGAAAAAGACAAGTTGACAATAACAGCAGAATGCAACAAATTGTACGCTTTACATGAAATAAATAAAATCAATAATAAAATTAATGATAAATGAACCCAATAATGACTAATAAAAACGAAAACAAAATATGCTTATATTGCCTTTACTGATAACAGACCCTGCTCATCACTTTACTCACTAATACCACCAGCTGAATACACGCACACCTTGTTAGGATCTAACTGATTGCATATATGTGACTTTGATCTGAAAATTGCCATACATATAAAGAATACTTTTTTCTCGTACCCTTCACTATACGAAGGAAGGACGGGACTATAATTCGAACTGTATTATCCAGGACAAAGACCAAAGCTAGATGATGAGATTTGCCAAAGCGCGAAGTAAGTTTCCTAATTTTGTTTTAAAGTGTTTGGATTTGACGCAGTTCACAAAAAAGGTGCTCAATTCTTCTTTTACAAGATTTCATGCAATTTTACACGATTTAAAACCTCACGGATCCCAACTTTAAAGACATTACAATTTCTATTCATCGTAAGTATGACTTATCAGATATTTATCCGGTAGTACATGTGTGAGTATAACTTTTTTCCTTTTTACACGGTCATTTTTTTACCCTTTTTTTGTTTTAGAATCGTAGATGTCAGTATGAAAATGGTTCCCACGTCGTAAGTTCCGGATAACACGAAACAGGACAGAAAATGCTGCTCGGCTTGAAACGACTCCTAGATTGAAGCCGTCACCTTAAACCGATACACTATAAGAACAAAATTTTCTTTCGAACGTGTCGTGGTCGTAACAATTATTTATGACGTCGTTTAGGTCGAATACTTCTCTCTCTTAAGGCTGTAATCTACAATTTTTAATCTATTATTAGTCTTTTGAAATATTTGCACGGGCGTATGCGTTATAAAATGTACATTACGGGTAACGCCCATTTTGAAATTTAATCTGTCACGGTCAACTAAACACACACCTGCCAAGTTCAGTGTATAAAGCTTTCGATTTCACTTTTTGCATTCCAAAGAGGTTTGAGAACATAACGAAGATGGATAGACAAGCGGGCAGGCGTAGGGACAGGCATGACCAATATACAATCTTTATTGACGAAAAATATAAACGCTTTCATTAGGTCTCCGAAAGACTCTATGCATCATAAAAGGGAAGCAAATCGGGTATACTTTAATACGTCGGTGCTGAATGTTATTCGCGCATTTGTCAAGCTCGTATTTGTAATTTAAGATATTGGGATTCATCCATAATCTGAACATGGCATAAGTTAGTTAATCCGGTTTACTCTTCGAACTCAATGCTTCTCCCTTTGGGAATTTCCTTAAACGAATGGACAGACAAACATTATCATATTGGAATTGTCCTATAATGAATTCTATACATCTCTTAAACATTAGTCGAAGTACACAAATATGTTCCTAGTAACATTGTATCAGTTATTACTAAATTCCCTTTAAGTACACAATCCTATGTACCTATGTACCTTGAAGTACGCAGTCCTATGTACCTGTATGTAGTGGGTACGTTAATATAATGATATATGCTTACGAAAATCCTACGTGCTATTTTATATGTAAGGCGGGCACTTGAACTCAATGTGCACGACTCGAGCCAAAAATTGTTCTCACATCTCTCTCTTTGACTTGAGTACATTCATGCACTTAGCGTGTCTAATTTTGTTGCAAAGCATGTGTTTTCGTTATACCCCACACACCGGTTGTAGTGCAAAGGAACGAAAAATCGTTTGCAGATAAGGTCCATCAAAATTTCATTTATATGTATAGCTTCTTGAGCTTGTTGAGCTGTTTTGTTTCTGTATTTTTAAATGGCCAAAGGACTATTGTTTATGTATTAGTAACTTATAATTTGCTTTTGAAAGCATTGGCATTCTTTTTTTTTTTTTTTTCATATATCTTCTCCTCGTGTTATGGGTGCAATTTTTAGTTTGTTTGAAGGTCAGATACGAAAGCGAATCCGACAGTAGTCAAGATGTATTTGATTTTTGCTAATCGGAAACAGGATAACTAACGAAAACTAAGAATAAAAGTGCCACCACGATTTACTACCACACACTTACTCGGAATACGAGAGATTTGCTATATACTGAGCGCAAGCTTCATCGTGAATCTTTTGCTTTAAGTCATTCATTTTTTGTCTTTCGTGTTCAATAACATAGTGACCTTGATTAAAAAAAAGAAAGAAAAAAGAAAATACAAATAATAAAAAATAAACACAAAATACAACACTAAAAATGAATACATATATGAAAGAGTTTTCCATTTATATTTAAACTACCTTGTTGGGTCAAAAGCAATTGACGATTACGTTCGATTTCTTTAATCGAATCGAATATTTTTGTATTGGCACCTGTTGCGGAAATGGAAGTGTCCGAAGTTAATTTAGATATGCGATCAATATCATCTTGGGAAGGTACTTTTTTGTTTAATGGATTCACTTCAAAGGTTTCACAATCAAGAGTAAGATTACAAGTTACTTCGACATTTCCACATTTGGCCTTATCCTTTTCAATCGAACCTGCTTTAATAACACCGGCATCGAAATTTGTGGCAACAGAGTTTGTGACGTATGGTGATTCAATGTTATCGTTAAAAAATATATTTTCATTAATACTTTTGGACATGACATCGGTATTGTTATGCTTGGTGCATAGCACTTCTGTAGAATCAAATAAGGATTGCGACATAATTGAAGTCGTTTCAATTCCATTATTTTCTTCCTTATCTATAGTTTCTGCATTTTCCACTTCGGACGATATGGAATACGAAGAAGGCGATGGCGAGTTCTTTTCAGGTCGTGTAGATGCATTATTAAAATTATTTTCCAAAGTTTTTAAATGATCTTGACCATTCTTAAGTTGCTTTAAAACCGTTAACAGTTGATTATTTAGAAAAGACGCCTCCTTTGTTGTGCTTTCATAATTGTTAACGAGCTGTCGTTCTAAATGTTGCAATTCTATGCGTTTTTCTTCAATCTTCAGGATAAGAGCTTTTTCCTCCGCATGCAACTCTTCACGATACGCATGCCATTCCGATTCACCCTCTAAATACTGAAACTCCAAATCCTCAAAAGTCTTGCGATCATTTTCCAAGGAATCGTTTAATTTGATAAGTTCTTCTTTAAGGCAAACGTCCTTAGGCTTCTGCTGCAACATTTCCTTTAACCTGCATTTTTTAATAAAATAAAATATTCATAGATATCACAATTTTGCTCTATATATATTTACCTCTTCATTTGGTCTTGCTTCATTTCAATGGATTGTTTAAGCTTCGCTTGCTTGTTTTCATCCATAACTCGTGTAGCATTCCGCTGAGCTTCTAAACGATGAACCTTATTCTGCAAGCTTTGTAATTCTTCTTGCAACTTATTTTTAAATTTCTCGGTTAACTGAAGTTTGACAGCAGGCACTAGTGACGATTCTATACTTATCTGAAAATGATTAAGCCGTATTAGGTAGGTGCTTGAGCTTCGTGCCTCTTCAGTTTCACTCACCTCTTGTAGCGTTTCCTTTTCCTGTTTTTGTAGTTCAGAAATTTGCGATTTCAAAATTTGCATACGATTTAATAAATCGGTCTGGAGAGATTTCATTTCGTTTATATCAGAATTATTAGGCAAATCATTTCTCAATTCATCAGAAACGTTGTTAGTGTCGGCAACGCTAAACTGACCTTTACGCAGAGTGGTTCTAGGTGCTGGTGCCGGCTTTTTGTTTGGCTTTGGCGAATTTGGAGCCTGAATCTTTAAATTTAATGTAAGATTGTTAATGTTTCTGTTGCTTTTCCCAATAATTGAAGTTTTTGACGAAATTGCTTGGGGTTGACATCGACTGCTCTCCTCAATGGCTTGAATTTCAAGATTAAATTTCTCTTCAAAATTTTTGATTAACTGATCGTATTCAGTGTTATCGGCTTGTTTGAAAATGTTATTTGAAATATTCTCCTTTTTTGGGGACATGCAAGTGGTGCGTATTTTAGTACGCGGACTTTGAGGCAAAGATTTTGCGACCACCACATTTTCATAACCAGACTTGGGAGAAAGAATCGATTGATTTATTGTCTCTATACGGTTTTGCCCAATAATGCGTATATTTTCGTAACCATTGTTTGTGTTCATTATATTACTGACACAATGTGACCGTTCCAGATTCCCATCCTCGGAAAGACTCCTGTTACTTTCGGATAGTGACTGCTGCAATTGACCGCCGGAAAAATCATAATAAAAAGGCGATTTTTTATCTCTTGGCAATGATCCATTCGTTTTTATGCGATTTTGGACAATTGGCGATGAAGTCAGACTACTGTTACAGCTTTGATTTTGACGATCAGCATATTCGGTACATATTTTAAGCATATCTTCTAAACGTTCTTGCTCGTTCGAGCCTGATTGTGTGTCCTGAACCGTTGCCGTACTTGTCGAACTATTGTTCATTTCTGAGTTAATACAATTCATGGGAAAAATTTGAAAGCCGCCGTATGCGCCCGGTTTGGGATATCGTTCGTAAGCGTTAACAGCATTACGATGTGATGGCGATGCGGACGATATATTGTTTACTTTAGTTAAAAACTCTGTACCCGTTGGTTGAGACATTGCGACATTGTTGGTGGGAATGTTGACAAGCTTGTTCTCACTAAGCTGAACAGTTGTGTTTAATTTACAATTCTGGACTTGATTATTAAGTAAGGTATTGCAGATGTTCTTTTCATTGCGATGATTTTCGATCAAGTTTTTTGCAAAACTCTTGTATTTTTTGCCCAAAACATCTTTGGCCGGCATATTTACAGTAACAAGATCAGAGGTAAATACCTTGGGACAGTGAAGCTCATTAATCTCAGCGGGAGCCAAGTTATTATACACTTTATGATTATAAGCATTCGCTTTAAACTTTGGTTCTTCTTTTCTACCATTTGCACCGCCGGTAACGATGCCATGTGTACACTGATCTCTCTCAAATCCCTCCACCTCGCCCGAAGTATCATCATTACGAATAATACTGTTTAATTTATGTGAAAAATCATCTTTCGATTCCTTATTAGCGATAAGTTGCGGTATTACTGATATGTCTTCTTGTGATTCTATTACGGAGCGCATTAATTGAGCCTCGGCAGGATTGTTAAATCGTAAGTAGTATGAATTACCAATGGTTATCATGGCGCCTTGGGTTAAAATGGTATTTTGGACAATTTTCTGTCCATCGATGAGAACGCGAGCATTTTGTTCTGGCTGCATAGTAACCCGATTATCTCGGCTACGACTGATTGTACAATGAAGCGATCGCACACCAGGACCATTGAGTGATATGCAGCAACCAGTGGACGAGCCAACCGTCGTTTCGCCTTACAATTCAAATAAAATTAAAGTTTATTATTATTATTATTACTAGTATTAATTTAGCCAGAGAAATAAATTCCATGATTAAGGTCTTAAAGCATTAGCATTCTAAGGCTAACGCCTTTATTGAGAAATCTACCGCACTTGAGATTTGAACCCACGACCATTGAACCATTGTTAGTTGAGATCGTTTGCCCACTCGGCCGCTCAGGTGGATAATTAAAAATTAAATTTCAACATTTATTCAAAAGACAAATAAGAAAGCTATAGTTGGCTGGCACCGAATCTCGCATACCCACTCATCACTTTATTTATTGTTATAAAAAAAGTGGATGAGATAAAATTTATTTTCCACCTTTTACTTCACTAAAAAATATTGTTAAAAAATATTTAATCCACCACGTCGTGACGTCCACCATAATTAATGTAACATTAACATATTTAACTTGTCGCATTCTGCTCTTCAAGTCTTTTTATTTGATACACATGTTGATTGTGTTGCTACTAGAAGATTAATCCCCAACGCCGTGGTGTCCATCATATTTATTTTAGAATTAACGCATTTTTAGGCCGAGAATATATCTTCATTTGAGGAATGTACAAAATAATTTGAAACATTCCGTCTTGTTTACCTTATGTTAATAACTTCAAAAAGGTGAGAGAAATACACTTTTACTAGATGCAACATTGTGTGGGCATGGCATGAGCAATGAGCAAAAGCCCGCAAAAATTTCTGCTTAGAGAAGTGGAGTTGCGTTCAATTTACGCTTACCTGGGGGGCGTGCGCTCTCACCAATTTGACCCATTTTCGATAGCAACCTGCGTGCAGAAACCTTTAACATTTCTATCAAATTCGAAGCCGACATCTTCATTTTTGCGACCAAGACTGTCTCAACAACACATACCATACAGACATACAGACAAGGTTTAATAAATTTAGAATTTCACGCTAATCAAAATAGGGCCTCTGAAGCTTCTGTATGGATGTTGCAAACATTATGACAAAATGAGTATGCCCCCATCGTTGAATAGTCGATATAACTAGCATTATTCGTGGTAACTAATTCTCTCTTCGCTCATCTCTCTCTCTCTCCTGTAAAATTATAAAATATAATACAAAATAAACAATGAACCAATTGTTAACTAACCCGTTTACATACAGCAAGTTTACAATATTAAGTGCAGCTATAATTCATTCGTTGGAAAAATCGCATCGAATTTTTAAAGGCAGAGCGTCTCGAAAAAAATGGGTTAATTAATTTAATAAATATTGAAAATTATGTGTCTTTTCACTGTAGTTGTCAAAATGCTGATCTAAAATCATTAAAGATTTGATTTATTAGACGTCATCAATCAATTTTGACTGATTAACTGGAGCAAGGAGGAGTTGGAGATGAAGATTAACTTGCAACGAATTTTCGTCACCCCTCAGAAGACTACTTGCACTTAAATGCACTTTTGTCTTGTCGGCATAAAACAAACGCCTTAACTGTACACTTCTTTTTTCCTTTTATCTTCAAACTAGATTTGCGCGACATACATACAATCAATCTCTATGAACACTTTCTTAATATACTCGAATCGACTTAAGCTTTCGTTCAACAACGTGCTACTCTTCACATCCTTGACGAATACGAAAGTGGAAAAATAGTTCCAATTGACATCAGCATCTGCGGGATTTATTATCATTCTCATTTATTTATGCTAAGGAAATGTTTTTGTATACGAAAAGTATTTTATAAAAATCTTATTCCCACCGAGCTAACATTTACGTAATGACAAGTACAGCCAAGAAAGCCAAAAAGTTTGAAAGCGAAAAGCCGCAAAGAATGTAGCATGGAGTGCAAGAATATTAAGAGAAAACTTCAACTGAGATCGAAAAACTCCTAATGAAGACAAACCATTGAGAGCAAAGAACGTAAGAATTGCGCCAGGAGAATTTATATCAAAAAGATTACACAGACGGACCGACATGTTTAATGACATGTTTAAATCGACGAAGAAGCTTTCTTTTGGACGTTGCAAGCATCTCGACAAAATCAATGCACCTTCATCCTTCGATATTTGGTATAAATAAGAAGGAATGCTTCAAAGAAATAGGTTGCTATATAGGTAAAATGACGTTTATTGTTATTCTTTGAAATGCTATCAAAATTTAAGGATGAGATGGAGAGAGGGAGAGCGGGTTGTGAAAACCAAATATTCATCGTACGTGAAAAGACAAGAGCAAAGTAATAGTAAGAAAAGTGCAGCGACGAAATCGGTCAAGAAAACGCCACAAATAGCTTTCATCCTAATGTACAATTGCATAAGAAAGAAGTTTCTTTTACTCGTCACTTATTATCTTTCATTTTAAATTGACATACGAGTAAAGGATTTCCTTAACATAACGAAGTGTAGTGTAAAACTTCCCCGAAAGAATAAACTATGGAGAGATTATAAATAACAGTTTACAGTTTTTATAAAGCAGGATGGATCGAAATTAATTCACGTTCCCAAAGAGCTAAGATCCTAGGAATTTAGATGACCATGGCAAATCGTCAATTAGAGAAAATCTGTTAAGTGTTGTGCTGGTGGTGGTGGTGGTTGTGTAAAATACACATGAAAACGGATATAACTCATTTAGTTATCTATTTTTGAAATATTATACAGTAACACAAAAAAAGAGTCAATAATTCACTTAAAATATTGATGAAAGACATGAGTAAACACTAAGGTGAACTTGCACAAATCTTGGCAGCATTAAAAAATTAATAAATGTGTAAAATAAAACAACTTACCAATTGGTATATAATGTATTGTGACTGCAGTGCTTAGTCTTCCCCCGCCCAAACTAACTAAGTGCGGATCATTAGCAGCGACTCGCAGGGAAGGATCCTTTTTTGTTAACGACATCTTATAACAAAAAATTTATTTCTTGACGTGACACATATACTTTACACTCGACTTTACTAAACACGAATTGAAATGCAATTTTTTCATAATTCTTAATAGTTTCAAGTGAGTAGCGGATGTAAGCGTATGTGTATGTGAAGGTACGTAAATGTCAGCTTTATATGGACTTTCCGCTTCCAATCTAATAATTGTTAATTGAGTACACACTTTGTATTTATTATGACTTCACTTCATTTAAGATACTTTTAATTGTGTTATTGTGCGTTGTGTGCGTTGCGCTTTACAGTTACAATCG
>CCAG010020414.1:0-76528 GCA_001077435.1 Glossina morsitans morsitans | reverse complement strand
ACTTGAGTACGCTTCTATTGTGTGGTCTCCCTCGTATAGCTCTTAATCCTAAAAAGTCACTACGATTCGAAAATTAATTGTTGTTAACTATTATCGGTTGCCAAGCTTATGCATGTCTGCGATGGCTTAGGGGTTCATTTGCAACTGGGTTCTGTACCGGTTATGGGTGTGGCTCTGTGCTAATTGTGTACATGCTTTTTTTTCTTTTTCTTTTTCTTTTTTCTTTTTTTTTCCTTTTATTTGTTTTATTGTACTTATACTAAGTTTTTTAATAATAATTAATTTAAGATTTACTTTAAGAGTCATTTGAACTCGACTGTCGTTTTTTAGTTGAGTTTCTGTATAAGTGTAATAAATAAATAAATAAAATATATATATATACACCTAATTCTCTTTATACACGTTAGATGCGTTGTCAAAAAATTCGTGCAACAAAAGATATTGGCCAGATGGCCAAATAGTAGATTTGTTCCAGACCTAAGAGAGCAACTGAAAAGTGCAATAGGCAAACATTAAAACGTTTCTTGATAGAATTCATTTAAGAATTTACTTGGCGCCTACACATTTTATTTAATTCATTAAATATATTATAAAAAATAAATTTTACTTTGCAAAAACAAACTAAATTACGCGAAAAATATTCATTATGTCTTTACTCTATGCATAATTCGGGGAATTTGACTTATATATGCATATGCATATAATCCACATGCATATAATCTAACTATATGTATGTGAAGAATATAACGCGAAGAATATAATGCATATTTGGGACGAATGAGAATGAAAAAATTTCATAAAAACACCAAAAAAGGAAAAATTCATTAAAAAAATGCACAGCGTATCGAAACTCGTGTTAAAATAAAACAATTCGTGTAAAAAGAGAATTTTTTCTCTTTAACACGTTCTAAATCCAATTTCGTGTAAAAAAAGTTCGTGTACAAAGAGAATTAGGTGTATATATATATATATATATATATGTACTTACATGTCTCTATGCAAGATATTTTATGTTGAATATTTGTGAACCGTAAAAGAGAGCTCTTTCTCTTGCTGGAGCTTTTTGATTTCAAAGAAATTCATTGATTACGAATTTATTACTTTACTTATATTCAATACATTTCACCTGCCTATGAAATCCGTGGATGCAGCGAGTGAGACAACGAAGAAAGCAAAGGCTCTCAATTCATAAGCGAAGCGAACTTAATCCGTATAGCAAAGAAAGATGAAAATAAATAAATAAATTAAAAAAAAAAAAAATAAAATAAAAAAAAAGAAACAAAAATGAAGAAAAAATTAATATGATGCCAATTCACATAACAAATGACAAACTGCATCATATAATAACGAGATTGAACGCGCGGACTTAACCCGAAATATAAAAGAAGAGCCAACCGAAAAAGCACTGATGATGATGACGGTGGTGATGGTGATTGTGATGGTGATGGTGAATAGCGATGGCACAATGGCAAAACTCTTTTATTTCTTTTACGTTTTGTTGTTGTTTTTTTTTTTTCCTCGATCGAAAGCCAAGTATAAAAAACTGTAAAATGAATACGTTGTAAACGAAAAATAAAAATAAGGATGAAAACAAATTGTAAGCGCGGGCGCAAAGTTATTTACAAGCTGTCGCAGCAAAAGTATTGTTTGCTCATAAATTTTAAACCAACCAACCAGCCGTACTAGCTGAGGTAGCGTGAAAGAGTGTGAAAATAACAAGGTATCCAGAAACACAGCATGCAACAGAGTGGGTTGTTTTGCTGTACTTGGCTAGCCATGGCCATACATTTATCGACAATGGGTGCGTTTCATTAACAGAAAATAAAATGACCAACTTCCAACACATATGCTCCTTCATGAAAGTGTGTAACAGATATGCAAACAAGTTCATATCCCGAGGTTAGCTGAATGTTCGCAATTCAAGAAATTTATACAGTAACAAAAAGAGAATAGCGTACATATATGTATAAATCCACACATACACACACACACACACACACACACACATGTAAACATACATACAAACACACACGCGCACACACATATATATATATATGTAGATGAACGTACGTGATTGGGTTTATGAATAAATGAGATGTGAATAATTGTCATATACGCACGTATAACAAATACATAAACAAACACATTCAAAAAATACAAACGCATGTCCTGTAGTATTTTTATAAGACTTTTTTAAAGGATTTGTTATGTCGGAATTATTTGTTCTCAGTTATTGTTTGCCTTTAGGTCATGAGTTTACATATTATTACTTGAATCCTATTATATTTAGAGAGTTTTTACATTAGTTATACACTTGCATATAAAATTGATTACAAAATGCAAAAGCAATTAAATCTACTCGGCTTAAGAATGTTCACAATGGCAAACCAAACTCCTTCTACATTTGTTGTCGCTTTTTTTTCTTAATGGGCTTAACATAACGAAAACTCGTTCCGTTCGAAGATACATGTACCGAATCTATTAACTGAACGAACTATGTAAGGAATTTTCCTCAACCTTCAGTTACATATTAATAAATGAATCTTAACATTGACAAATAGGTAGGTAATTCACTCTTCTACATATATATGTAAAAAACTTACTTCATTTGAAGTCTTGAAGAAGATTGTCTAAGTTCTCTAAGCCATTTATCAGCTTGTAGTCGGATCAAAGAAAGATGATCAGCCATTGTTTTTTTAAAATCAAATTATTTGTTTAAGGTTTCAAAATAAACTGAAGCGTAGTTTGACAATAAGCTGATGGTGGTGGATTGGTGATGCGTGTGAGAAAGTTTTACCAATTTTGGCCGCAAATTGATCGAAATTGATGTGCCTTGAAAAGTTTGCCTTTCTTGGTCGACAATGTTTTAACTTTAATGTAAAATCAATATTTTTCAAATTTCCCTCCGCGTGTGTCAATATTTAATGATCGATATGTAGATTAAGAGTTTTTTTTTTTTTGCTTTCAAACTCCCTGAAATTCAAGAATGGCTCGGTAGGATGGTTCCGTTGCTGCCATTTTTTATTGTGTTCTAATAGCAATCTGTTTAATAATTTTCTAGAACAAGATTTTATTCTGTTATCTTTCTTCTAAGCTTCAAAAGAAAATTGTCAAGAATACGCTCCTCTTTTAGGTTGCTACAGTGGTGTTAACCACTGTGATGGCGTGTGTTGTAACCAGCTAACGTAAGCAACTCTTTCATATATGAAATCATTTTTCTATGTTTCGAAATATTGCATGCGACGAAAGCATCAAAACGTGAACTTTGAATGGTTCAACGGCACATTTCGAAGGAAATCGGGCCGGAATTATATTAATATTATTGCAGTGCGGAAATGAAATAACATAACGTATTATGAAATCCGAACCACATCGTAATGGGTATCGATGTTCGATTGCGCCGTTTGCTTTGATCTTTGGATATTCGCGCTCTTATGATGTGGATTTTTAATAATTTCTCTTTAAACATCTAGCAGTGAAACAATACTAATTTGAATTGTTGAACGAGTTTGCGTATACACTGTTGTAACATGTCTAGTGTTAGTGAGAAAAAGGGCAATCATTTGCCTCGATGTATGCAGAGAGGAAATGATCTGTTGGAAAATTTCTATTTGTGACGTGTTCACAAACTTTTAATGAACTGAGATGCAAATTGTGACACTAATTTTTCAAAGCTGGACTTGTATGGAATATGGAAATATTCTGGTTCTTGCATTCTATGCATATTGCTCCTTACTTTTCCTAGTGCTACGAGTAGACAGAAAAAGTTTCCTTAATACCCTTAGCCGCCCCAATTAACAAAAATTTGAATGGTTTGTTGTAACTTCATGATCCAGGGAACTACGGCCTGAGCGAGTTAAAAGTACTTATATGGCTTTACTAACGAAGGTAGTAGGACTAGGTTGATATGAAGTTGATAATTGCTGCCTTAGTAATTTACAATAATTATTAATAAATGAAATTAACTTTCGACGAAAGCGGTATGTAGTAGACTGTCTCACCAAAATCGAGTCTCGACCTTATACTAATACACTATTATAATTAAAGAAGGCAGCAGTTTCGTCTTCCGGTAATGGGGAGCGCTAATTTAGTTACGTTGTTGAGAAGTTATATTGTTTGTGCCGCGTAGCTTATTTAATTTTTGATTGTACCTATGTCTGCAAGGTAGAATTACAGTCAATACCTTTGCTATAATTAGAAAACAAGATCTCGCGAACCTATACGGACCGATTATTTTTCAATATTGATTAATATGTAGTATTAAATAGTAAAATTTATTAATTTGTAGTATAATTTATGCTCATGCATGAAGAAGTAGATTGTAAACGTGTTTGGATATGAAATTCATATGCATATACATAGATATGTAGGCATATCTGTGCCAATTAAAGTCCTATATATCCCATATGTATATTTATATTTATATTTATATTTATATTTATATTTTTTTCTAGTGATTCTTCTAAAAATTGCAACAATTTTTTTAAATACTTTTCAATAAAACAATTTATCTGCCAATATCACCGCCCACTGTGAATGCTTTG
Source organism: Glossina morsitans morsitans (assembly GCA_001077435.1). Classification (NCBI taxonomy): domain Eukaryota; kingdom Metazoa; phylum Arthropoda; class Insecta; order Diptera; family Glossinidae; genus Glossina; species Glossina morsitans. Next base: position 71,984 of record CCAG010020414.1, on the reverse strand, counting down.
CTGCCCCACACGATACGTATAAGTTTTTCCTTTACCAGAAGAGAAATTTATAGCATACTATCATTGCTTACTTATGTCGGTATGTCAGTGTACGGTCGAATACATGAGACTTAAACATTACAAGTTGTGAAAAATAATAATGGTGGCCACATATACGCGTAACAAATTGTCAGACTAGATGCTGGTATTGGTGACGGTACTGTTGCTGATATTCACTATACATACACATTTTCTTGTGCGATTTGACCATAAAGAGCGCAAAAAAAAAAAAAACAAAACATAAAAGAGAAGAAAGCGTTCTTACCAGACATTGCACTTGATGCACACTGACGGTCCAAATGATGAACACACGTTGCAAAGACATAGTCATCTATATGATGCTGGTCTTTAAGTCTTAAGCCGTTCATTCGCTTGTTGTTCATCCATCTATTTGTACGTCTGGTAACAAACATACGTTGACAATTTCCAGCACCGATCGCGTTAAAGTAACATGAATTTTTACATGCAGTACGTACGCTCGAACGTTCGTACGTTCGTTCACTCTGATCGTTCAGCTGGTACGTACGAAATAAAATTTATGATCTAAATGATGTGGTTACACGATGCCACAATCACGATCCTTCTTTCTTCTTGTCGCTTTTGTGTATTTATGTTGCTTTGTTGTTACTGTTGTTGTTGGCAATTTCATTGTCGAATTTTTAGCATTATTCCATTGCTTGTTCTTACGCGAATATGGAAGATTAATAAAACCTAAATGTAGTGGTAGAGAATTTACGAGGTGAAGGCAAGGATTCATAACACACATATATTTAAAGAGAAAAAAACGAAAAAACAAAAAACTGTAAATTATTTTGAAAAGAAAAAGTAGCATAAAAAAGAGAGAAATACATAATGAATTGATACCATTCGTACATGTTATAAGCCATATATTATATGCATATACATTCATTCATATCTGCATAGATAGAAGACACAAATTAAATTATGAAATTTTAAGGTATGATTTTTAAGAATTTGACATTTCGGCCTGGAAAGCTGAGCAAGTGCGCTTTATGTCAGAGTTTCTTTCATTTAAAGAGCATTCAAACGTATTTTTTATTGTTTTTTTTTTTTTTTTTTCAACTTGGAAGTCATGAATCAATAAAGCGTAAGTTTCGCCATTAACACTCAAAAACATTATTCGCCTTCGTTATTAGACGACCACACATATAATGTAACAACAACGAACCACTGTGCGATGTGTTCTAGCTAAGCAAGCAAGTAAGCAGGCAAGAAACCCAGGCTAGACTCGCTAAATTAAATGCCATTGCTCTAAAGAGGAATGCATGTGGTTTCTGAAAGCCGAATTATAAAAAAAAAAAAAAAAAAAAAAAACAAAAACAAAAAAAAAACAAAAAAAAAAAATAAAACATTAAGTTGTGCTGATTTCGTTGTGCTAAGCAATAGGTTTGTTGTGATGGTGTTGTTGTGTAAAATTCATTGCGACACTTAACGTGTTAAATTAGGATTGAATTAATTGACTTAACACGCGGGCTTAACATCGGGTCGAACGGACACAATTTTATCTTCCTCCGTGTAAGCTGTGATGAAGGTTTCAGCAAGCTGCTTGGCTGGTTGGTTGGTTGGTTCTTTTATTTATTTGTATGTTAAAAGCTGTACGAATGTTTATGGGCATGTTGCTGTTGCACTGTAGTGCTGATGTCTCTCTCTTTCTTTTTTTTATATTTTTGCGGTTTTTTATTTCCAATGAAGTGGTTATTGTCTCCAGGTGATCATTTTCCAGCAAAAACACAAATTACATATTACGTCTGTCTCTTTTACTCTATTGCCACGTTTTCAAAACTCACTCTCTTCCACTCTGAGGACATCTTTGTTTAAGATCTTTAGAATCTGGGAAACTTGTTTTCCTCCCATCCAACGCCTAATCATTATATCTGCCTTTTAACTCAACTCATTCTACCCTCGACTGAGCTGTCAACTTTTCTGCTCTCCTTTGTACTGTGCTCGTTTATGTTTTGTTTTGTGATCGTATAGCCCGTAGTTGTTGTTGCTGTTATTTCATATACTCAATCAAACTTATATACGTTTAGTAGTTGTAGTTGTTTTTTGGGAATTGATATGAAATGATTATAAATAAATTTTCGCCGCCTTAAATATAAACAACTCGCGAATATTCATGAGCTTGTCCAGTGTCAACAGTAATTCATTTGTTATTGCCAAGCCAGCAAAAGCCAGAGCAACTACAACGTGTATACACACACATATATAACACATATATATATATATATATATATATATATATATTAACAATAGTAACAGTAACAACGACTTCTAACTGAACAAGAATAGGGTGACAATAGCTTAATATCAACACATGCACGAATATGTTTAGTCTTCGGTAAAATAGTGCATTTGCAAGACATTGTAAAGAAAATGAGAAAAGAAAGAAAGAATCCAAAAAAAGGAAAGCAAAACATCGTACAATAATATTTTGCGGATGCTGTTGTTTGTTGTTGTTGATATTGTTGTTGTTGTTGTTGTTGTTGTTGTTGTTGTTGTTGTTGTTGTTGTTGTTGTTGTTGTTGTTATAGAGAGCATTTCCATAGAGACATGCAAAAATTTCTTTACAGAAAATCCTAGTGCTTGTTTACGGTTGTAATCGAACATGGTTAGCATGCACATATACATATATTTTCCTTAATAAACCTGCTGCTCAAAGTTAATTGATTTATTATGTGCATGTTTAGCCTGTAAATTTACCTTAAAACTGCATTAATTTCTCATGCAACGTAACGCACATACGTTTAGAATTTTCAACATCTTAAACGCCCACCCAGCCGCTCTTCATCTCTTTCTCATGCCACTTCTGACGTCCAAGATAATAAATACTATTTGTGTGTGTGCGTTCGCGTGTGTATGTACGTGCTCGTGTACGTGTATATATATATATATATATATATGTATATGTATATATATATATATGTATATGTATGTATGTATGTATGTATGTATGTATGTATGTGTGTGTGTGTGTGTGTTTAGCAGAGACAAAAACGCTTTGTGGCTTAGTAAACTAACGCCGGTGTGCGAGTGCGTTGTCCATGCTTCGTTGTTTGTTGTCGTCCATTTAAGGATATCATTGTTCGGTAAGCTGCACGTAAACATAACCATTGCAATTGTCTTCATTTAAACAGCAACAGTAGTAAATGATTTTATTGTTGTTTGGTCATGGGCAGACGATTGAAATGTACGGTTGTGTTTGTGTGTTTTTTGTTTCTACAATATTTCAGCTATTATTGAAAAGGAGCTATTGCTGCCAGACGATTCACCCCACAACGGCAAAATAACCGGCGATTAAATGAAACGATAGTTTAGTAGTGTGTTACTCCATTACTCCCGTTGTTGCTGTTGTAATGATGTGGTGGTGGATTAACGACGTTGTACATATTGTGTCCACTGCACAGTTTGTGGCCCATATGTGTTAAACATACGAATATATTTATGCATACAATGCACGGTAGCCTCGCATGTGTACTATCGATATTTATCTATGGCAACTAGCAAATAAACGTATATATATATATATACGTATTGTATATATATGCACGTATTTATAGAAATGCATTTTCAGGCATTACTGCCTAAAACCTATTCACTTAAGAGTAAATTAGATTCATGCAAAGCCAAAGAGTAAATTCAATCGTCGGCATAAACATCATCGTTTCTATCTCTTCTAATAATATGCAGAAAAAGTCAATTACGAATTCTTTGCTAAGACCTCTCCAATCAGAATTGTTGCTTAAAAAAATAAACCCTCGAATTTTCAGCTCTACAATTCATAGCTGCTTCGAAAATTTTCACAAAGTGCTTGTAATGCATGAAACTGTACCACGAAGTGTTGTAAAGTGTTTCAATTAATAACTTTCTTTCTCGTTTCTTCGTCCATTATATCACGTTTCGTCTCCCATTGTTTCACAGTAACAGGAACGTATTCAATTACATACAGTTAGCTAAGGAAACCCTTAGCGGGGCCATGACTCATCGGAGACAAACGTGGGATGGCAGCGTCTAGACCATTCGTAACCAGTTATTTGAGGTTAAGGACATAGACTACCCACCAAAGTTCGAAAGTTTGCGAGGAAAAAATTGCAAACAATATTACAGGGTACAGATTCAATCCGAAATTTTTGAAAAGTTCAAGATATCGAAAATGATAAATTTTTTTGAGAAAAGTGGTTTTGTTGCGATGGCCGTTAGTGAAAAAAATTTTCTTTAAGCCTGGCCACAGTTAGGATTGGCGTCAGCGTGAACAGTAAACTGCAGATTGCAGATAATGTTCGATATCTTATAGCATGTCCGACTCGTTCATATAAGCTTATGAAACTAAATACCCATAAAAGCTGATGACAAAATTTCTACTAATATGCTAAGACTCGACCACATTTTGCTAACCTAGTCATGGTCAAGAAAGCATTTGAATCGTCTAAATGCAACGCACATCCATTGTATTCCCTTGTGATTATTTTTTATTTCGGACGACGGTTGCCTTGGTTCTTGCAGACCCACTGAGATATAACCCCATTCCTGGATTGCCTCAAAACGAAAACAGCCCGATGAAATAAGTATATACTTCGAGGCACTATTTCTTAAGACACTGAATATGCATTAAAATTTCTGCTCCCCACATTGGTTTCGTCGAATGTCGGAATATTACAGATTTAACTCAACGCTATTTTCTCCTATATAGTGACACGTATCCGTGTTCATTTCAGATATGGTATATTGAAATGGTTTGGATAAGTTAGATTAAGTATCCGTTTAGTGGCTACGCTTTAAAGGGGCCAATTAAAATGTCTAAGAATACAAGTTTTCTTTTTTCTTTTCGCTTCATTAAATTAAATTATTTATGGATCTGCGGACGCTTTCGAAGTTTAACGAATTAAAGCTTTCCAAATAACTCAAATATCAATTAACGTAGCTTAAGATTAACCCTTAAGGCATCTGCTCGAATGTAAAAGTTTGCTTTCCTTTTGTGTTTATAATTCCCTCAAGTGTTGTCAACTCAAGTGTTAATAAATGGCATTAATTAAACTTTGATTGGTTCCAAGTGTAATTTGATGGTTTATGGAACAAACGAAACACCAACAATAACATAAGAAAAACGTACGAAAAAGAAAAACAACTAAACTCTTAAGAACTTTGGAAATTTTATTGCTTTTACAACCCGACAAGAAACGCATGCAAAAACGTAAAAAACTAATAAGAACACAAATGTGTTAGGATACGTACGCGTATACATTCAAATTCAAAATAAGGTATGGGGAAATAAATTTTTAGACTAGTTCGCGTTGTGCGTTGTGCATAATTTTAAATAGCTTGTTTATGTAGCGTGCACGTACTCCATACTACATTCTATTTAAAATGGCATATTGTTTGTAGGGTTTTAAGACCCGTTCTCGAAGTATGCGCGATTCCATATTGTTTCGTTGGCATGATAGAATCAAATTTTTGCATTCGATTGCATTTTCCTTTTCCTTGCTGTTAATGAAATCACGTACACCGGCAACAACCATAACTTTGTTTGCCATCATGCCATAAATTGCTGAAGGCTTTTACCCTTTTACGCAATAAGTATATTTTCGTAATACCATAAAAAGTGGTTGTAAGGGATAGATGCCGTACTTGCCATTATAAAATGGCGGTGCTACGCACTGTTCCTGTATAATAGATTCAAATATCTAGATATCTCTCTCAGCAACACACTGTTGTGATTTTAAGTAATTTGCTGCTTGTTACGCCCACGACACAATTATAAAATATGTTTGGCTTTTTATTTCGTTTGTAATACGCATGCATACCTCAAATGTTTATTAACTTTAAGTTACGTCAAAAACGTTTTAAAAACATTATTTTTGCCAATTTTTACAGTCGACAAAACCGTGAATTATTTCGACGTGCAAGACAAATACGGAATGATGCTTGTTTACATACATATAAATGCAACATACATTTTGTTGAAATGAACGCAAATAAAATTAAACAAAAGAGCAAAAAAAATGCTAAATTTATATATAATTTACTAAAATTTGATTTAGAAGAACCTAAGCTGGACCTAGTGGAATTGATCTTCACAATGCAAAATACGTCTTTGGTTTTCGAGATCGAGATACGGGCGCTGTTAATGAAAACGTTTTCATACAAATTTCCAATCGTGCCATCGATTTACAGCAGAAACTAATAATTGAGATTTTTGTTTGATTTCCATTTGTGTACCAAATTTTTATATATTTTTGCTAGATTTCAACTAAAATTAGTGAAATCGCCCTCAGTGTTCGCGCTTTAAATAAATAAAATACGAACTCAAATCAATAAAACTGCAAAGTTATATTTCGTAATCACTTAATAATATTTGCATGGAACTTTAAATGGTGATGATCTAAATTCCAAAACCTTGATATATATAAAAATGTTTTGCATCTGTCCCTTTTCTTGTTTTAACCTTTGTTGAAAGCGTCTATGTGGACGGAAAGTCTAAAGTAGAAAACACAGATAGCCTCCATCATGACGAAGAACTCTAAGTTCGCAATGTAACTTTTATTAAGTGCTCTCTACAACTTCTTTCGATAGGCACCAATTATTGAATACCATTTGGGAATTGTGGACCTACTACTGGGTTATTTTCGTTTGATGGGTTACATCGAAATGCAATTTAATTGAAGATATTTAGCCTGATTAAAAATGCACGACGAAAAAAAGGAACAAATTATCGTATAGGACTGCGTTTACAGAGAAGATGCCGTGGTTTAAGTAAACTGTACGGGAATAATGCAGTAGAAAAGCAAGATCAACGTCGCCGATGAATTATGAAAGATAACATCACGCCACCGCAGAGATTAGAAGAACATAAGCTGTTTTTAGTTTTACTTCATCTTTTTTTAATATGCGCAGTCAGTCACTCAGGGGATGTTTCCTATTCGTGTAATACGGCGATCGTCAGAAAGAATACAGAAGAAAGAGAAAAAAATCGAGACGTAGTGGACGGAATCTGGTGGGTTTGTGCCCAGTCAGTAAGTATTTTATGCCTTTACCGACTAAGTCTTCGCTGTAGCTACGAAAAGGGCAAACTCTGCCGCACTTGAGATTTGAACCAGCGAACACTGATTTGGTAGTCGCGGTTCTAATCCTCCACTCCACTACTAAGGCAAGTTTTGAGTCAATAAAGTGCGATCCCACTGACCGAGACAACAAAAAAAAAAAAAAATTTATGTATTATAAAATTTTCTTTGTTTGTTTCTTTCCTTGTTTTTCTTGGATTTTGCTTCAGACCATTTTTGTGGGGTGCTCTTGTTCATAGATAAATGTCCACGCTCAGCGTACATCTCAAATTTGACTCCTTATATAATTCAATTTACTGATAAACTGGCGGAAAGTAATAAATAAGGAGATAAGCATAACTACGAAGTCAGACACGAACTCTGATCATGGCAGAAAATATGTTCGGCGTACAATTTACGGGACCTTTAGCGTAATCTTAATTTGCAAACGAAAATTTATTTAACAATTTTGATTTTCGTGCATCATCGAAAGAAAAACACTCTTATGTTGTTCATCACAATTACGATCCGGAAGATTTTTGAAGTTCATATAAAGTTGAATTGGAAACTTCAAGGCAAACTGTAGTTAATAAATTGGTTCAAAACTTTAGCGTCAAACTTGACGACATCAAATCGCATTTCATATGGAAATGTCTCATTTAACCCACGTAATATACACCCTTTCGTAAGCTAAGCCAATATACTCTGAAGTTCTTTCTTTATACATGAAAGTTAACGTTGCAACAATTTCATGTGTACTTAGTAAGATATGCAACGAATGCGTGTGACTTCCATGTTTACTTAGAGATCAGAAATTTTTTCGAAAAAATTCTTTCATAAAGGATTATTAATTCGAGTACAACCTCCCTATTTTTTGCCCTCTTCTTTTCTCCTCCCTTTTATTCATTTATTTATTATTGCTATTATTTTTTCTTTTTGTGTTTTCTGTATGTCATTTTTTCCATTTGCAAGCTACAGTATTATGGAAATGAATTTTCAGCCATTCAAACGCTTATACGTACTCCGTGCCGACTGGTCATTTTTGCACGGCTAGACATCTTGATGTGTTTGTGTTCTGATTGTTTATTTTAAAAGCCATTTTCATTTATATTTCGGTTTTTTGTGTGATTTTTCTTACACACATATATATATATATATATATATATTTTGCTTCTGCGTCTTTGAAGTAATAAAAGTTTTTAGACATCTCCCATGGAGTTATCTAACCATTTATTATGGAAATAGTTTTGTGTTGTTTTTTTGCTTTAGAAATGGCTCGATTATGAATTGTTAGACCATTTCATGTAAAACAGTATACAAAAAAAAATGTCCTCTCGTTTTGCGGCGAATTTTGAATACTTACCGTTTAAAAACTACATGAAAATCGCCAATTTTCGAATATAGAAATCATTAAACGCATAAAACACTGATTCTTTAAGCGAGTAGAAAACTAGATAGCGGGACCTGAGTGCAAGGTAAAGTCAAAATCTTAACATGAAAAAGGCGCATTTTGCGATCGGGGTAAAAATCAATTCTTTCTAAATCTAGAGTAAGAAGATTAAAGATTCATTATCTCATTACATATATATAGTTATGGGTACGCTAATCATTCCGAATAACTTACATGAGGCATATCGACAAACCTGATTAATAATTGATTCAAATTCTTAGATACTTTATAAAGAAGAAAAATAAATATATTTTGGGCAGTGTGCATAGTGTATAACTTATTGCAAAAGAGCATTTCAAATTTGTGTTTTTACTTTTATTTATTTATTTTTTTTAGTTTCTTTCTAACCGTGAAGAGAAGTGTGTGAACTGTGAACCCAAAGTAGAAAGTGTTGACACCAAATTTTAGGTCTCTAGAGCGAATTCATCAACTTTGGAAGTTGCCGATAAAAGACGGCAGATGGATAAACACTGAGCAAAAAGGTGGGCGGATGAATTCACGATCGTATGGTAAACAAAATATACACGAAGGGATCTCTGGTCTGTTTTTTACATATTGCAGGCGCAACGATAAAAAAATATACGCCAATCATCATACACTTTGTTTCACTTTATTCAGTTATGGTATGATATTTTTGTTCGCCGTCTAGAGGGAGGGAGGTATTGTCGTATTTATGAGCACTATTTCCCGTTGAATTGGACTTCTTCTTCGAATTTGATGCGCGACGAGGATCGAGTAGAATCTTATGTGAAGAGAGCCGCAGTTGTCTAATGGCATATTTGCGAGCACGAGTGTAATCATATACAATTTAGTTTACTCAGAATCTCACGCTGATAGAGAATATGTATACTTGGCAAGCTCTTCGGAACCTAGTCACTGCAGTGCTAGGTACAATATTAGCCAAGAAAAAGGGGTAGGAACACTTCATCTATGATTGCGACCGAAAAACGTTTTTTTTTATGCCGGATGTTCTATTGTTCTATGCGTTCACAATGAAATCGATTTATGCCCAGATATAAAAATTTTATCTAAAACATACGCATTATGCAAAAAAAAAAAAAAAAAACGCGCATGTTAACGCCTGACAATTAAAATAAGAAATTAAATAAATTTTATGCTCAGACTGCTATTAATTGCTTTCCTACACTTATATGTAATGGCAGTACGTACGTATATACGTCTATCCCTTAGTGTCAACCCGCTAGGTTTTATCACAATACGGTTCACATACATATATTTATAAGGAACACAAGGTGCAAACTTTACAAATGTCAACGATGCGTGTAACAACAAGACTTAAATAATATTAAATCGTCAAAAAGATCAAAGAGCCGTTACAGCCCTTTTTGCTTTCTTTTTCTTTCTTGTGATATTTTGTTGTTTATATTTAAATGTTGTTCTTGTCGTTTGTCGTTTGTCGTTTTTAACCCTTTTTTTCCAATAATTATTTCTGTACATTTTATTTATTTGCTACATGTTGCTGTTTTGTTGTTGCTCAGACACCGTAAGAGTTTTAAGGCTATAAAAACCTGCGCTTTTAATTTATCGTCAGAATTTTATTATTTTCCCCCACACCGTCCCGCTGCTTAGAGAATGAAAAGGTTTTCTGTGCTGCCAGTAACTGTGCGACACTGGTTACACTTGCAAAAGGGTACGTAACGGGAAAATGTGTTAACAAAAATGTTAATGAGTTTTAAATTTATGCAGTGTAACATTTTGGACACGGATATTTTTTACTTTTATTTTTTCGTATCCAGTCGTTATAAGGATACGTATATACGTAACAAAATTTACAATAAAACTTAAGAAACGTAACTACTATTACTACGACTACTACTACTGCTTACAACTATTCTTTTTTTTTTCCTTCTTATGCTGTATATGTGCATGTAAATAAATTGTGCGCATTAAAGTGTCTCTGAATTTTATCTTATTTTGATTTTTCAAATTAACCATTACCTCAACGCGTGGGCTAAATTTATGCAATTTTTACTTCAGAAAATTTAATATCTTTAATACATAATGAGTTAAGCCTTCTAACCAAACGCTATTTACTAGCGCCTTGACGGCATTATGCTATGTTTGAAATACCACAACCACAGATATCCAGTTGCTGCGACAATAAAGGTAAAGGTACTATGCGAATACTGTGTATCCGTCTAACTTCAAATAGCAGTTTGGCAAATTTGTAGTCGAGTAAGCGGCAAGAAAATGAACGAAACTCGCGAATCTTTATTATTTATTCTCTATGCTAAACGAAAGAATTTCACTTTAGCCCTAAAAAAAATGTATTAACTGTCTGCAGTTATATAATATATATTATGTATATATATGCGAGGAGAGCTCTTTTATTGCAACGAGAGGATGTAAAAACTAAATTTTTTAATTGCTCTGAAATGAAAAGAAAACCTATGCCGCTTATACAAATAAATAATAATAATGATAGAAGAAAAGGAGAATAAAAAGCGAAAAAAAAAATAAATAAATAAAAAAGCAAAATTAGAATAATATATTGTATAATCAGGAACTTGAATGTTGGACTAACATAGGCAAAAAAGCGAAAAAAAAATAAATAAATAAAAAAAGCGAATGTAAAAAAGAAAGCAGAAAAACAGAAAAACAGAAAAACAGAATAATCGCACAAAGGAGAAGCTGAAGATAAAATGAATGCATGAAAACAATTTCTCTCATCTGGAGGGTTATAATTTTAATAATTCCACCAAGCGCAAATTATTTAAAAAATGAAAACGAAATTAGTAAAAAGGACCGAGAAACAGGAAAAACTAGATTCACAAAGCACAGAGCACCATAAATTTTTCATATAATAAGTCATAGGATAGAAATGGCCATAAAATAATAAAACGTACTTAATATTCAAATGTACAGTCGGCAACGAAAGTCTATCAACATCTATCGATTTTAAATGCTATGTCACGATATATTATTAGGTTATCAAGAGTGGTATCCGTTAAATATCAAAACGACTTTGTGAAGTGAATATGACGGCCTATGAATTGGTTTAACTTCGGCTAACAGCAAACACCCATTAAGTGCCTATGGCTTGATAAAACAAGTTTCTATATTTTTCAACAATTAATCGCAAGAAAAATGCTTGTATCGAAATATTAAAAATAAGAGTTATCGAGCTTTATAGGTGCTTGAATGTATTCTGATCATTTTATTTCGTGATAGAGGCATTTATTGGGAAAAATTGCCACAATACGGAGTAACCAACTCCAACTTTTGTGTTTTTTTTTTTTTTTTTTTGGACTCATCGCGTATAAATCGCGTCTTCAAACATTTGCGTCATTAACTGCTAAGCTGTTCGGAACTTCTTTGAGAGGTCTCAACATAATACGCTTTCCCAAAGCTTTAAGCCATCATGCAAATATGCCTGGGGTTCATAAGATTACAAGTCTGCGTATATTTTGCGAAAAGTCTATCACAAGTTCTTTCTTTCTAAACCTAAGTGGGGAAATTCAATTTCTATTAAGAAACTCCTTATAAGAGTTTGTGCGAACATATACAACATTTTTACCACATGTATCTGCCATTCTAACGTCCCAACAATGATTAAATATCCGCTAATCTGTTAATCTGTACGCAGTCTAAACCTAAGCTATAAACCGGGACCATTTCATTTATGTATATTTCTTTTATTGGCTCCTCTTATGAATTTCAAGGAAAAGACACTGAAATCTGAACAAAGTTATGAAAGCTAACAGATTGGTCTTACACAAGCCTTCATCTCCATTATTGATATTCCTCTCATTAAAGAACAAGGATATAGTAATTTCGACATTCCAATTATAATACATGGAAACCCGAGTTGAAGAGATTATATTTTGGCTAGTTAATCGTGTCTGCTCATTCGCTTGACATTTAGTGTTGGACAATAAAAACTTGTTTAGCATAAATCTCAAAAACATTCTTCATTTGTCGATTAGGCACATCTACAATCATTAGAATACATAGAAATGTGCTCATAGTGCTCAACAAAATTGGGGCTTTGAAGCTTGGTTCTGCGTGTTACAAAAGTATAATACTTGGTAGGCCAAGGTCGCCAATTTTTTCAATTTTTGTACGGATACTACAGCGTTGTCTATAAAATATGCGTTCAAATTTTCATACACTTATCTCCTATAGTTTATGAGTAATGGGGAAAAAATAGAATTGTTCTCCCACGTAAATTGAACACTATGGGCCCTTGTGTCCCCCGACCGATTTAGCCTATTTCCAATACCAACATGCATACAAAAGCTTCCAATGTTTCTGCCAAATTTGAAGTTGATAGGTTCATTTTTGCGGCGGACATCACACAGACGGACAGACCGACATTCTTAAATCGCTTCAGAATTTAATGCTGATCAAGAGTGCGTATCCTATTTGTGGGGTCTCTAAAGATTACTTCTGGACGTTGCGAAACGAAGAGCTTATATCGAGCGTATTTCACTTTATGTATATCGATCAATTTGATTTAGATTTAGTTTGCTTTAAAAAATATTTTAGGATAAATTCTTGTTTATTTTTTATTGACATTTTTATTAATTGATTGCATCACTATTTGAGTTATTAAGAGCATTCATAATTAAATGGTAAATTAAATTGGAACTAAGCTGAAAAGTTTCTCGATTTTCGAATTCATGTAAGCCTCCCCTCAATCATTTTATCTTTGCAATTTCTGTTATCTTCTGCCTGTTCGAATGAGTCGGTAGATGTTTTGACAATTTGATCTGTGCAATTAGTGCATGGGGTAACAATTTACTAACGAACCAATTTGAAATTTAAATTCAAATATGTGCATGGATGCGTGCATGCATACTTGTTTATTCCTGAACGCATGTTGTTGTGTGTATTTTTATGCGTATGCGTAAATAAACTGATACGAATGTTCACAGAACATTTTATAGCTCAACCTGGCACTTGTTTTAAACGCTTTCTTGTATTTTTTTACAATAATAAGTCTATGATTTTGCGTTATTTTACGCAAAGCCTACATACATAGTTCTATTGGATAGAACTAATAATGAGACAAGCCAAGTTTATTTTTAAAAGAGAGAGCAGTGTTCATTTTAGGTACTTTTAATGTTTCCGTTAACATAACAGTTGCAGTTGTTTTACATTAGCAGCCATTCGATTGCTAGTTATTTTCATTCTCTGTGGGCCAAAAAAAAATCTTGATATAGCGTTATATTGAATGAAATGTGCTCAAAGTGTGGGCGTGTAAACTTTTCCGTGCGTTTTTGAGTGCACATAAGATTTACATGTAGCATAGAGGCGGGTATATGCAGCAAAAAAGAAACCTAATATAACGGTCTGCAGATAATCTCTCCATGAAACAAAGATTCCTGCAGATTCCTGCAATGTCTTGGTAGATGTGTGGAAAATTTTGCCGGAAATTCATTGAAACATTTGGCCAAAGATTTAGAAATTTAGAACTCTTCTTCTTCCTGTGAAGTTTGAGGTGATATAAACGTTGAAACGGAAATGGATTTCATCTACCACGTATAAAAATGTATATGCGCTTGATTTTGATAGAGTGTAATGTCATGACGTTTGTCGAAATGTTTGAAAGAGTTTTTGTGAACGAACTAACCAGCAATCAAACGACTGCTAACGTAACAGATCAGACCCATTTCTGCTGTGTTAATGTCAATATAATAAGTTCCTAGCGTGTACACACTCGTCTCCTTTTTTGAAAAAGTTTTGACTTCTCTTATTATCAGTTTTCTCCAGTTGAAGGCGAAGAAAGGAGACAAAAAGGAAGATTGAATAAATAAAGCGAAATAGAAAAAAAGTTTTCAGTTATTTGAAACAACAACTGTTCAAATAACAGTTCAGTTGATTAAAAGCATCGTCATGTTATCCTCTAACAGAAAACCCTTTGTCAGCGTTTAAAAATTGGCTTTGTTGTGTATAGTAAAATGCTTGGGTCTATGTGTACGTATTGTTGTTCCTTCCTAGGCGTTTGTCAGTTTTGCTTCGCAAATACAACACTCTCGATACATCAATAAACGTAAGTCCAAAAGAAGTGCATAAAAGTGTAAAAAAAAATCAACAGAAGCCTTAAGTTGTAGCCGACGGAAAACAATCCACACAGTGCGTTCAGACCACGATAGTGGTGGTTGCACGTTGCCAATACCAGCAGTAGCCGGCAAACTCAACACAATCGTAGCAATAGTCGGCGTACAATGGAACAGTCATTTAACAGTTCGTTTATTTTGCTATTGCATTTCGAATCCCTTACAACGGGCAATAAAATTTGCTGAATGCTGAATGGCATTTGTTTGTCCTTTCGATTACTCATTGCTTCCTTTGTTATATTTACTCTTTATTTTTTATTTATTTTATATTTAAATTTCATATGTTTATAAAAGACTCAAAATTTTTATTATATGCGCTTTAATTAATACACATAGCTTTCGCAATTCATATACGTAATATAGCATACATATTATATGTAATAGATGTGTATGTCCATAGGCGTAAAACCACTTGTGTATGTTTGCGGTTTGTTTAACTATATATTTAAAATATGCATTGGAATTATTAGGAAAACTCTCAACAACAGGCAAATGCGCAACATTTGGTTAAATAGCCAAATGTTAACACAAAATTATAGCATACTTACTTGCGTATATGCATGTGTATGCCCCAGTAATATAGAGACTATTAGTTGGTCATACATATATAAATAAGGAATGACTGTGCTGCAAATGAGTACTGAAAAGCTTCATTGTTTTGCATGTAGACTTCAACGTCGGTTAACTGGTGATTGTGTGGTAAAGAAATAATAAATTTTAATTTGTGAAAATTTTCAGTTTCATTTGAAAAATTTAGTACAAAGTTAAACAAAAAAAAAAAAGAAAATAAATAAATAAATAAAAACGGCAGGCGTACAAATTTCTTCTGTCGCTAAATGTATATTCATGGTTTTCGACCAGCAATTTTCAGGTCTGAATAGATATGCATAGAGAAAAAACCGCAAAATGTATGTACTCACATCACCCGCATATATAGATATATGCAATAAATATATCACATGTATTTGTACACTGAGAAAAACTCGAAAGCAGTTAATGCATTAATTTTTATTGAAATGTCGCCGCTACATAATGCCCATGTATTAAAACTACAACGGGCGTGAAGCTATAGCACCCTATTAAGCATGTTACACTTGCAAAAGCACGATATGAACGCAAACGGACATTGTGTCTTTCTTTGGTGGCATGGAATTACAACATGTCCTCCATTATTGAAATTGATTGAGTTCTGTTCAAGTTAGAGAGCGAAAGGTTCATTACGAACGCGTACTTCATTATCAAATCACTAAAGAGAAGTGTTTGACCCGTCTCTTCAACTACCTGATTGTTGCACTCTTTGCAAGAATACATTAAACATGTAAAGAAAAATGTTATAAATTAAAAAGCACGAACTAAAGTCTTTTTCTTTAATATTTGTCCTAAGTTCGTTTACCAATCCATACGAATATCTTCTTCGGATTCGATTCGGAATTGTGGATTTACAAAATCCGCAAAAGAAGTGCGAATGTAAATGTCAACTTACACTATTTCTACTTCAATTCTTGCAATCGTTTGCGTTCCAATAATCGAAAGAAGACGAATGTCGTAGGAACGAGTGGATTAACTTGTTTAGAAACTTATGCTGATTAAAAATGCATTGATTGAATAGAGTCTCCGTTGTTTGTTTAAGGGTATGACAAACAGATTCTTGCATTGCTCGAGAATAGTTATAACAGATGCGAACGCCATATTCGTCTTGGAACAATTCGCGAAAGTCGGTGATTTTCCATAAACTCTCACATACGATGGAATTTATCAACTGTTTGGGATCATCTTAAAGCTATTTGTTTGATCTATCAGATCGATATCTGAATAGGTGGAAATATATGAAGGGTGGATTTCAACTTTGTTTGTTTATATCTAAGCTTGTGTAAGCGTATTTGTGGATAGACAAACAGTCCAACCAACAGACAGATCTCTTACACCGAAGTATGTTGCAGCGATACCGCACTTGCTTAGAAATAACAAAGCATATGTGGCATTAGAGTGCGTGGGCAATCTGAACCAAGTGGACCCCATAATTTTATTCTGTAATGCTTTAGGGATATAGGTACTACGTGTGTCATGGTTACGAATGAACGAATGTTTTAGATTATTCGTACTTCTTGGACGTCGTCCAGCTAATAAACCCATAGATTTTGAATGTAAAAAAAGTAAATATCAACTCAGTAAACTCCAGGCATCAACTCACACTACGAACTTCTGTGACCCTCCCGCAAAAACGCGCAGACCTATTTGTTAAATCTTTGCCCTCCATTGTAACTGAACTCTTGGTAAAGAAGTATATAAGTGGACGACAGCTAACGCTCTCCATGGTTTGCCCAAGGTGTTGTTCCCATTGCTAAGAACCCACATTCGTACAGATCCATCAGAGGGGCCATGAAGACGCGATAGATTTTAAGTTAGCTCTTCTTTCACAAAAATCCAACGTTTATTATAAAAATTCCATCAATCGCCTCATTTAGTGTTTTAGAAAAAACATTAAAATTTTTAATTAAAACAAGTAAAACAACAACAGATGGACAAGGACGACCATTACTTTACACCGTCTCCTTCGATAAAGCTCTATATTTATTGTCATAATAAAATACTAAAATTAATGCCTTTTTCCTACGAACTGTCGTGGACCAGCTTCAGCAATTTTAAGTTTTCTTTCAAAGATCTTATAAAAAATCCAAATAATTTCACCACAAACTACTAAACATTAGACTTTATTGCCACATAAAGGTTAACTTTTCGGTAGAAATTTTGTAAGATGGAATTTCATATAACGTGTTTTTCAAAATAAGATGCGATATGGGTTGTGGTCCTAGAAACAATCCGATCAAATCAGTTTTGAATAGTTCTTTACCCGAAATTGAAAGTTCTTTCAAATATTTTAGAAATATCGAGCTGGAGATTGAACGGAAAAATACACCGACAAAAGGCACAGGGTCAGACAGATAGACAAGTTTAAATTGATTCAGGAAACAATTGTGTATCGATAGGCACAATAAAAAGTAGGCCTATATGGAGTCCTTGCCGCTATTACATGCAACCGTAAAAACTTAATATTATCCTCGTAACAAGTGCTTTCGAGTAAAGTGACATAGAAATATATACAAAGTGTTGTAGTTCAAGAGCAATATAGCCTTGGATGCTTTAAATGTTGGTTTAGGATTTCCTTCATAACCTAATATGGAGGATGAAGGGTTAAAAAACTAACAACAACAACAATAATAACAACAATTACAATAACACGTACCAACTATCAGTTAATAAATATGCAAACATATTTTCATAGCATTCCGAATGTTAAGGATAGATTATATAAATTAAAGAACGCAGCTTTTCGTGATATATCGAATAGAGAGAGAGAGAGAGAGAGAGAGAGATAAAGGAGAAGGAATTATTTAGCCATTTCAGTGTCGTACTTTAAATTAAAATCGAGTATCTATCTGGAGAGAAAGGATTTATCAGTTTTGCTGTACAATTCAAACTATAGGGAACTTAAAGCCCAAATGGCCCCAAGAGGGCATACAAGAAAGAATTTCAAATCGCTTCCATATGCATTCCTCTCAATGTATACGGCATTCATTGATTTAAGTTGGTGGGGTGTGAACCATAATTGTTGCTAAATTTAGTTAATACTCGTATGTTATGATTACAGTTGCTTTCGCTGCTATCGCCATTACTTCGCTGGCCGCTGTGATGTTTATGCGTGAGAATATTCATGAATTGTAATACTGATGCAATTGATTTTTCCGGTTATTTAATTAGAAATTTACAGGAGACCGCATACATATGCACGTATAATGCAGGGCGAAAGCAAAGTGTGTGTTATTGTTCACCGAAAAAACAAAAAACAAAAAACAAAAAACCTACAAAACACTATTTGGGTATGTGTGTATCAGTGTGTGTTGGTTAGCAAATGACACAATGTATAAGCTTGGTAGAAAGGGAATTATTTAAGTTTTTGGACGAGCTTGATAAACACGCGCACATGCACGTTACAGTTATGTGGCTCCAGTTCATCCTTTAATGTAATGGTAATTTGCAATTGCTGCGTTAATTTGATTTTATCTATAATTTAAAACGTTAAATTTATACACTTGCAATTTTATTTTCCACATAAATATGTAAATGTGTTTTATTTTTACACCCATTACCCACCGTATGGTATACCAAGTTTATTGTTCTGCACGTAACCATTACAAGTATAGCAAGTATAGCTAACGAGGTTTGTTTATCGGTCGATTTACCGCAGCAAATAAATTAACGACCTTAACTAGTCCGTGTACATAAGCACTTCTTGAAGTCGCGGGGTTGCAATGCACAATATATACAAAATTTCAGAATCTAAAAATATATATAAAGAATTAATTGTAAGGTTCCAATTCTAGTGTGAGTTCAACTTGCAATCTGCGGCCTATATCCAAGTTCCATTTCCTTCCTCCAATGATTTTAATAAAGCTTTCATTTTTTTGTTTTTTCAAAGTTGCATGCATCCCTTAACGAACTATGTACGATACGTCATATTAGAAAATAAAGTGTCTTGAGTCAACGTTCGCATAGCGTTACCGCATAGGTGGCGCATGGGTAGCGCACGTTGCAGATGATCTGTATCGAAACGTTTCAATCGAGCTCTGATTGTTTGGTTCAACTTTCCTTATTATTTTTTATTGGTTTTTTCGTCTTTGCTCTTATTAGTTTTGTTGTTTTTACTGTGTTGGTTGGCGAAATGTTAACATTGACATTACACGGTTCCATGGCATTCCAAAATTATTTGTATTAGTTCGCAAAAAAAAAAAAAAAAAAAAAAGAATAATAAAAGAAATAAAATAAATAAATAAAATTAAAAAAAAAAAAAACCATTCGGTTGCTGTTCACTATTATTTATTGATGCTATAAAGGTGTACGTAAAAAAGGGAAATTTAAACAGCAATAACAAGAATATTTGCAATTGCAGCTGTGGCATTTATTCTGAATGGGCTTTTATAATTGAGCCGCTTTTGTGGCATCAAAGGATCTAATTACAATTTTAATTTATTTTCAATCACACATCGATGTGCAAACACAAATAGATGGCATACTCATATTGGATAACATTGTTAAGGTATGGCCATCATTTACCCAAATGCTCACGTAGTCTCGATAAGCGTACACAAACACTCCTTTACCTAGTCGCATATATAATTCAAAGAGAAATGGAAAATGCAAAAATATTCAAATCTGCAAAATTCAATTATTGGTATTAAAGTGTTACAAAGCTAGAAATAATCAAATAAAATATACATTTATTATTCAACATAACAACAAAATTAGAAAAAATATTTATTCACTTGTTTTTTAAATATAAAATCAGATAACTGTGCACATATAGAAAAGTTTAACATCAAACACAAACAAATAATCGTACAGTAAAACTCTTTTCTAGAACAAAAATTCTAATTCGAACCCATATAATGAATTTATTTAAAAATATATATATATATATATATATATATATATATATATTCATCTTTAAGCTTTAATACCTTCATTTGGTAAATCTGCGGTTGCTATTCCTTTTTCCCGTGATGGATATTCGCATCATTTCATGGCGGCGTAGTCCTTGACCGATACACTTGCAACAATACATTTGGAAAAGAATGCATTGTACATACAATGGTTTAGTCTCGCATGCTAATCTAAAGAAAACAATACACGTTTCATCAAAAAAGATACGTATCTTAATCGTTACGAGATGTAAGTTAGGGTAAATTCAAATGGGATTTCGTATGTTCTGCTCATATGCAATGATATGCAGTTAGTGAATAGTGCTCTGAAAACTGACGTCGCAGATGATTGTATATTACTTTTGTAATGAATATATCACATACATATATATATATATATATATATATACATATATGTATATACGAATAGAGGACATCCCGTGAGCTCATGATTAAAAAAAGAAGAAAAAAAGGGGGCATAAAAGAAAATATATGCATATATGATAATATATAATAAATGTGTGAATAAAAATATACAATAATAATTAAATAATATATACATATATATATATATATCAGGAGATGTCCCCTATTCGTGTAACACGAGAGGAAAGAGATAGTCTTGGTCTTGGTTGCAAGTTGGTAAGGGCTCTGTGCCAATAAAGTGCGATCACATTGACCGAGAAAAAAATATATATCTTTTTAATCTTATTAAATAAATAAGAAGACAAGCACAATTATCAAGTCACACTTGAACTCTGATTGCGACAAAGAATACATTTCACGTTGCGTACATTTTCCGGGGTCTTTAGCGTAATCACAATTTTAAACAAAAAGTTATTCAATAATTTTGATTTTCATGCATCAATGATCGGAATTTAGAATTTAGTTTTATTGCCTGCCATCTCCATCTCCATCAAAGAGGAGGAAAAACAAGCAAAAAACATTTGCGTAATTTCTTCTTCTCACTTTTATGCTTTTCATCAAAATCATGATCCGGAACATTTTTGAATTTCATGTAAAGTTGAATTGGAAATTTTAAAGTAAACTACGGTTAATAAGTTGATTCAAGACTAGTTGCCTAGTGCTGCCTATCCGCTACTCAGGCAGATATGAACGGCTTCTCCCTTTATATAAATCATGTCTGTTCATATAAATGATCACTGCCTACTAATCAAAAATTTGATTCTAATTCAATCCTTTTGCAATTGAATATACAATCACTAGGTGCGGTGCTTTAGTCTTCAAATTTGCAAACTAAACTGTTCGACAGGTTGCGTTGGGACTTATAGCTTGAACAGGTAACGGAAGATTATTGTCAATCGTGATGAATAATTTTGCTACACGAGAAACGTTACATAGATAGAGAACTACAAGTTTCGTGAATACATTTTGCTAATCTATTTTTAGTTTTTAGCCCCGATCTATTCGATCCTGCTACGAATACATTGTGAATATATATACGAGTTAAAATACGTACATTATCGCATATCTGACAGCTGTAGACGAAATAGTGAGACCTTGCGGCAAATAACGTCGATTGCTAAAACAGACAGGTTTTACTGTAAATTTGTATACATGTATACATTTTGCGAATTGATTTTTTATTTAAAAAAAAAAAAGAACAACTTTTTTTTTATTTTTTACACTAAAGCAATTTAAAAGTTTCGCTATAAATGTACGAGCATACCTCTAAATAATGAACTTTTTTAAAAATTCAGCTTCGTCCCTTATAAATAAATATTTCCTTTGAAATTTTTTATTTCACTTTATTTTTCCAATTTTTCTCTTCTTTTTCATTTTCTTTTTTTTTTTTTTTATTTTTATTAATGTAATAATTTCCATTTTTTAAAACACCGCATTTCCCGCATTTTAAAGCAATTTACAGAAATGGACATCGCATGTGTTTGAAGCACAAAACACAGCTGGTACATCGTTACATCGACATCCGAACACATACGTCAGGAGCAAGTTCTTCATAAATTAAGTGAATGCAGGTTTTCGTTTTTAGAAAAAAACTTGAGTTTTTCAAAAATATTTTCATACATAAAAATGAAAATGAAAATAATAACAAGCACACCTACCTACCTACCTACCTACCTACCAGACATAAAAGGTTTTGCTTAGAAAGTGGCCGTAGATATGCATCGCATAATTAAATTAAAGGAACAACACTGCCGCACATCTCTCAATCTCTCATCATGTGCTCTGTTATATGGAAGCAAAAAACCGCCGATCCTCATATTCTGATCATACAAACTCATTAGCACTTTGTATCTGCATTTCATTGAAAAATTGTTGAACACCTTTGCAGCTATCTGCTCATCTTTATTTCCAATCTATAAACATTTTCACTTAAAATGCTCCTTTTGTGTCAATACAAAAAAATGTTTATATACAAAATTAAGCTTTGACGAGAAACAAAAAGCAGAACTGACATTTTAGTTTTACAAACATACAAACAAACTCAGACGTTTATCAATCGCCTACAACCTTCTCCTCAATTTCATTTAGCTTAATTGCAGTAACATCCCTAATTAATAATTGATAGCATGGGAATAGATCTGCTAATGACGAGTTCTAATCGATCGAACTGTTAAAGCAATCAGTACCTACGAGTATATTCGTTAATAAAATAATAAAGTGAGTACGAGTGAACGGCGAACGTTAATATGCGAAGAAGGTAAAAAAGTGATTGTCAAATAACGACTAACGTGTAAAATGAAATGAATTAATTTAGTAAAACTTTGTAAGCCGTGGAAAAAGCCGTGGACAGTTTGATTCAGTAAAAAATGTTTATAAATTATTTAAAGATGGTTAACAAAACTTTATTCACACTGTACATACTTTAAAAAATGTCTACGGAAACGAACGAGGGGCGTACATAATCGCATGGAGTTTTAGATTGGGGAAAATATCGTAATCACGTTATGACTTTTTTTAAGCCCTTCTTTATATTGACGTAAGCGAGATACCCACCGCAACTTTCTGAACGAAAGAGTTATTTTTTCTCGGATGGGAGTAAAGTCAAAAGAATAATAATAATTGTCGAAAAAGTTATTAAAGGCTTGAGGTCTTTTCCTTTTTTGAATACGAAGAAAAGTAGTAGAATAATAATAGAATAGGAGAGACTGTTAAGCGTACTTAGCAACGTACAGGGAGAGTACATCACGAAGAATTTTTCAGATGTCTTGGGTTTAATGTGATTGACATGCTTTTGAGTGAGAGGTTCGGTTCAAGACCAAAAAAAAAAGAAAACAGGTAAGAAAATTATGTACGGCCGTGACCGAATCTTTTATACCCATCACCGTTATCCTAAATAAGTAAAAGAAAAAACTTGCCAAACTCTAATCATAGAGGGAGGAGAGGGAGAGGGAGGGAAGCTTGTTTCTGCGCATTATAAATGTATAAATGTATGTTCAAAGTCTCAAGTTCCAAGTGTACAGCCATACACTTATGTTCGAAACATCAGCTTTTTTACGTCACTCGTGGCTATTTAAGAAATCACTTAAGTCCATAAAATAAATATATTAAATTTTGAATAAACTATAGCGACCTGCATTCCTTAAGCCCATGTTTGTGTGTTAAGTGAAAAATTGTCTTTGAAAAATGTTATAAACATCGGAGCCCTTTTCGCGGGACACCCTGACTTTAAGTGGTTCCGTATAAATTAAGGTTCACGCACAAGCGCGGATAGGTACAAATTTCAATTCAAAAAAAAAAAAACAAACTCGCATAAGTTAGTTAGCGAAATGGGAGCGGAGATTTTGACTTTTAGACGTTTGGCGAGCATTGAATTGAAAATTTTAATTTGCGACAAAAAAACTCGCCGTAATCAGTGCAGAAATGATCGACTTTTTCGTGATTTGTTTTCGAAAAACCGTCAAGTAGATGTGAGCCCATTTGTGAGGCGTCTTGACTGAATCATGAAATGAGGGATTTTAGAGGATGAAAGGAGTTTTGCGTGTCGAATTTTACATAAGACCTGCTTATGGTTATGCTGCTCTACATCCATTCGAGAGAGAGAGAGATACAGATAGATAGGAAGATGACGGCATTTTTATAAAAACTACTTTAGACAAGAAGTAACCAAATTGTAAGACCTGTTAGTCAGTTTCATTGACCTGAACAGAAAATGTATTGAAAACTAATATTACTTTGATTCGTTCAGTGGTTTTGTTTCATTGTTAGATGATCAAAATTACAAGTGATCTATATGATGGTCAGGCAAGTTAACAAAATTTTAAGTATAGCTTCGACGGTCATGAAAAACGTTAATTGAAAAGAAACATAGCCGCATCTGTTACATTCACGTTTTTGTGCGGATTCTAAAATGCAGAAGGAAGTACAGCGCGAATATTTCTGGCGCTTTAATGGATTGATAGGTATATTATACTACGCTAGACGCTAGATGAGCTTAACTGCATTTACAACAAATTTTGGATAACTAACGTGCTGGTGTTACGTAACAGATTAATTTGAACGTTTCGCTTTTCAAATAATATTTAAAAACGAATTTCCGCAGAAATATTTTGTGCAAAGATCTTGAAAATTTGTTGGAAATCTATCTACGTCTCCTATGAAATAATACAATGGAAAGTTTACATAATTACGCACACATTCACGCACATAGTGTGCTTTAAACGAAATCCCATCATCCATAAATCCTTTTGCAACAGAATACCACCAACTGCACATTAAATGTATGAATGAACGAAGGGTAAATAATCCGCTTATGTATGTTAGTTCCTGGTGTGGTTACCGCAGTGTTTAGTTTAACTAACAGAACATTGAACACGAGCTTTTGGGCGAACCGTTTTATGGCACTCTCTTCGTTTCCTTATAATATAATGTATATATACATATATGTACAAGCGTACACAGGTTAACGCTTTTGTTATGGCTATTTATTATTATTGTTATGGAAGTCATGTACAATGCTTTTATATATATATATATGTTGTGTTTTGTGGGGTTTTCAATAATTCACCAAAGTTGTCAGTTTGATTAACGCGACAATTCGTAACTCCTGACGCTTGGACAACAATAACATGCTAACAAAATAAGGTAAACCGAAAAGCCGCCAGTAGGTCCAGTCAAACAAACGACCAAGAAAGTTGAACATACTGAATAAATGACCCTTTAACTGAATGACGAGCTGACTAAATGGCTCACCATTGTCACATGTCCAGAGATTATGAAAGCGAATACATACACACTTAATTTATATATACAAGTATATGTATAAGTACATGGGAGATACATGCATATGAACGTGCTCTTGTATACTTGTATGTGTTGATTCCATTCTGATATTGTTACGGTTTTTGTATTTCGGCAACATCTAGCTGCTAGTGCACAAATCATTTCTCATCAACTCTAAGCAGTATAGTAAATGCGCTTGTGTAGGAAATTTTGTACATTTAATGTCCGACTGATGGTTGATTGTCAACGTGTAACGCAAATACCAACACATGTGTATACACATACACACAAACGCGTCTAAAACGTATACACATTGTTACTTGAATATTATTTATGATTGTTTTTGTATGACATTATGAGTGGCACTTGGAAGTTTATAATGGTCAATAAAATAACAATAAACAAAACTATCTGTTTGTATGTATGTATGTATGTATGTATGGATGTAATAAGTAATCAATTAAACTAAAGCCTTTGCATGAGCGTATCTATCGTTCTATATACGAAATAATGCCAACTAATCTATTCAACCGAGTTAGACCATTCATAAAGGCAGGATGGGTGTGAAAATCGTATGCATATGTAATACGCTCTTCTATAAGGTTAAGGTGTAAGCGCTAACGCGCATTCTATTATACACGCATATATTTATGTATACTTTATGCTGCTTACATACACAATTATACCAATAATCATAAGCCAAGTATGTCGAAAGGGTATTAATATGAGCTTAGAGGCCAACAAGTGTTGATGAAGTTGACACGAGAAGATGATAATAGTCTTAAGAGCAAGATATCTTATTAAAATTATTTGTACATAGGTACGCAGATTTACGTTTATATACTCTAACGTCTAAATAAGAGAATGATTGATATAAAATGAACACTTCTCCTACATTTTGACTAATTTAGGGACTTCAGCAAACGTACTTTAAGGTGAACTATTAATGAGAATTTAAAAAAGGACACCATTCAATTTGTAGCGTAAGAAATTATTCGCTGATAAAGAATAAGTAAATTAAAATTATTCATTTCACGACACACATCCATTCTTCGTAGAGACTCTGAATCGATACTATTCGAGATGAATTACCACCAGAAATGAAAGACAACATTATCAATATTTCATATTGCATGTAAGGACCGTTTAGATCGAAATTTGAAATTTCATTTTCGCTGCGAATTTATGCAAACTTGAACTATATTGTAAGATTAGAAGACATGCATAAAAGCCAATTAGTTCATAATATAATCACTTGAAATTGAACTTGAATAGGACGCAGTTATCGAAAGTGCATGTAATAACGAATTGTATAATTTTGTATCTAATAGAAATTATACAATACACTCTAGTCGGGCAAAGCGATTGCACAAAGTTATCCTATCTCTTTACCTCGAAAAATTGCGGCGAGAACACATATATCCGCGTCGCCCTCTCAATACCGGTAATTTGTACCGTGCTGTAACGAAACCATGTTACAATATTCACAAGGGGGAGGGGGGGAACACCTACACTTGTATACCCGTACAACCTACAGCGATTATTTTGGTTTATAATAACTAAAGTATTAGTTAATATAGTATCAGTTGCATCCGCTCTTGAATATCGTCCTACATCCAATAGTGAGTGATATGTTACACGAATAAAACAAATAAAAACTTTATAGTGGGGCATGGCCAACGATTAAGTACCCTACATCATTCCTACATCAACCTTATCTATATGACAACTTTTCAAAATAAAGCCTTGTATAGAAAGTGGTCGAAAAAATGATCCGTCCCAAACCAATTTAATTAGCGTTAATGCTTGGATTAAAGCACCAGAGCACGGTGTACCAAATTTCATCTAAATATATCCGAAATTGCGACCTGTATGTTGAACACAAGCAAACAAGATACACAGATGGATAGGCATTCTGCGTCGATCGGCATAGTAAGATGTAGGTACACTTGAAGTGCTTCCGGTTGTTGCATCTATCCGCACAAACTTACTATGCCCTTGTGCCCCAACTGGAGTAGGGTACAAGCAGAGTGTCCAAAAGGGTAAAAAGTCATCGATAAATCTCTTTTGGTCTGTTTAGAGAATTCAATTGCTGGACGCGTGAGATCTATGCTAGACGTGAACATAGGCGTTGATCAAAAATATATAAGTATATAGTTTATGTCATATCAGGTCTATATTAACCTCGAACAAAGGGACAAAGTACGTGTCAAACACATATTACAGGTGTGAAGAACAAAAAAAAAACTAAACTTGAAAAAAATTTAGAATCAATTAACGTTATTAGGACACTCAGTAACGTTGTAATATAAAAATAATAAATATTTCATTATTCGATATTCACGAATAGTAAGAGTGATAATCTTAAAAGAGGTGCAGTGCCACTTGCGTCCAAATTTTGTTTTTCATTTTAATTCTTAAATAATTGTACTTTGGAGTCGTTTTCATTTCTCTTAATAAAAGTCCAGCTTAGTTGTGTGTGTATTTTTATGGCGATTCATTTTATTAAACTTTTCTTTTTTCTAAAAATTATTAATTCCCTTATCTAAATTGCTTCCACAGGGATACCTATGTAACTTGTAAGAATATGCGCCGGAAACCGCATAAGATATACATATGTCATGGTCAACCCTACCTCAATAGAAGACGATTCAATATTTCTGAAGTTCAGCAGCTTAGGAAACTCTCTGATGAAAGAATGCGGACGAGTTTTTTGTGTTGTGAACAAGTCTACCATAGTCAAAAGTTTGCTTGTTGAAGTTATACAGGCACGATTGTCGTAACAGAGTTGCTCAGAGCTTGCCTCAGTGGTGAGTGCTGATGATATCCTGACTTTTCATGTCAGACCTGGTTTTTGGCGGGTGAACATCTGCACAATCGAATCGATGTCGAGTTTATTTTCGATAAAATCACGTGATTTTCATGTCTTCTATTTACGCTTCCAAAGGAACGAGAGGTAGCATGCTATATAGTAAGTAAGTAAGAGGAGCCTTATTGAAAATTCTAAGTGATACTTAAGATGAGTGCAATAACTTTTTTACTTATTGTGTTTTATACGGTCTTCTTTAAAAGTATGTTAAAAGACTGAAAACTTGCATACAAATCTAAAGCGGTATGCGTGTCTTTATATTTAATCACCGATATACAGAGAATATAACAGTACATTCATTACCTAAATACCTCACGATTTATTGTTTCTACAAATTTCTGTCATTGCCGTTTTCTTCTTCAACTGTGCTTGCTAAACGCTCTCTCGTGTTTATGTCAGAAACCAACGACATGTGGAGACCTCAAATTCGAAAGGCCAGAATAAAAAAAAAAAAAACAAAAACAAGAAGAAAACAAAAATGAAACCAAAAACAGAAAAACATCAGACAAACATTATGTGACAACTGAGATTTTCTCCAAATTCATGAACATTTTTTTTTGCTGGCGTGACTTTTTGTTCTTAAGTCAAAACGGCTAACTAAAAAGGTAAAAATCAATAAAAGTTTAACCATAAAAGAAAAAAAAGAAAAGGAAAATGAAGAAAAAAAAAGAGAACAAAGCATCAGGCAACAGCACACAAGCCGCTTAAAGAAAAGATCCTTCTGGAGGAGAACCGAAAAAAGGCCATAAAAACATCTACAAGAAACGTTTACACAAAAACGCACTAAAGGTGGAAAAAGTGGTTATTGCTTTTACGATCCTCGGTCAATAAAAAAATAACACCCCAAATATGGGAAAATGGATCGCGACTTTGATTCGAATGTCTCGCGTCTTCTACCGCATTTTAATGTTGCTTGGATGCTTGTGACATTTTCAATACTCAATATTTTCCTTTTTACCTCTTTTTTTTTTTATACACATTTGTTGCTCATTTCTTTTTATTGTTGTTTTTATCATTTTCATTTCATTCAATTTTGTTTGCCGTCTTATGCTTTTGTTTATAATTTGATTATTTTATACTTAAGCAGGCGAGCGTTTTAAAGGAAACAAACGAAAGAGAAAAGCCAGCAAAAGCAAATTCTAAGGCCGCAATTTTGCAAATGCATCAACAATTTATCAATTATAGCTGGCGTCTGATGGACGCAAAACTTACGCACTTTACGAATTGCTGACATGCAAGCGCATTCCGGTTTTAAGCGCCATACATGAGTGCATTAGTAAATGCAACAAATAATTAACAACATCTGTTGTCTTATGTTATAAACAAGAAATTTTATAAAAATTTCTTTCATTTAACTCAAACGAACTTAACGAACTTAACTAAATAAATATTTCTAATGATAACGTACTAGAAATTGATGAAGTGATTAACGAATTCCGAACTTGAGCAACTTTCCATATTATTACAGAAAACATTGAACCAGCAGGGGATAACCAGCAGTTCATTTTATACTACTAGTAAATGGAAACCACACAATCACATTATCTAACAATGTGTGCATATGTATATACATACACATATATATTTTTCAAAATTAGTAACATTTTAATTTCATTTAAGTTGAAGATAAGAGCTTAAGCGAGAAAACATGTTTTCAAGAAAACAATTTAACCTTTTGGTGATGTTCATAATCAAATGCGTGTACCTTAAAACAATGCTGAAGAAATGAAATTTAAAAATTCCAATCACTAGCAAACAATAGTTCCGCTAAGGCAATCAATTAACATTCGATTCCGATGTAATCAATGGAGTCTTTTTTTTATAACGCCGTTACGTTTTTCAAAGCGAACAAAAAAATGGCAAAGAAGTTCAAAATTGCATTTTTGTGATATAACCAATCAATCACCCAGGAGATGGCCCCTGAAAAGTGAGGAAGAAGAAAGCAAGAAATAAATAGGGAGGTGGTGGGCGGAGCCTAGTGGATGTGTGAACAATCGATAATCGTGTTATGCCTTTACCGACAGAGTACTCGCTTTAGTTACCACCAAAATAAACTCTATCGCACTGAGATTTAAAGATGCGAACACTGACTTGGCAGTCGCGATTCTGACTTACTCGGATACTCATGCGAAGTTGTTCTTAAACAGTGTAAGAATATGAACGCGATTTACTCGTGTTTAACCGCCTTCTAGGAGTATATTACTGGAACTGCGAACTCTCGCCTGACCGCTAGGCTTAGGTTTTCGAAAATCTACAAAGCATATGTTCTTGATCGACTTGCCCGCGCGTAAAGCGGTTAACCGGCCTTCGACTTGTAACTGTCACAAACATATGCCCTTAAGATTATAGTCGAACGTGATAATGATGATTAGCCAGCGAAGAGATCTGCTATTCGAGAAAACCTTATAATTAAACTTTTAAAATGTTTTCAATCAATCAACGAAAATTCTGCTTAATAGGACTGTTGGCGATTAACCGAAATAGTTATGCGAACACTTATTACGGCCGCCGCATAATCCAGGAGATAGCCCAAGTGCCGTCAACGTCAAGTCCATGGTCGTGTGCCGTGGCACTTTGTATGTAGCTACAATATGGTAATTAGTTAGTTAGTTTTCGGTTGTTAGTGCCTTAAGCCTGCAAAAGCAGTATACATATTAGTAGTTAGACTTTGCCGTTTGCTTCTGATTGATATTCTTCGCTATACTGACATAGTATAAGTCTTAGACTTAAATTTCCTTGGTAGCTGGTACTTGAAGGCTGACAATATTGTAAGAAAAAAAAAAAAAAAAAAAAAATAAGTTCACCTTGATCTGAAGCAGTTTACTTTGAACTATGCTATGCCTTCGGTCGGTGATACTTTTCTATAATATTGCCATTTAATCTTAACACTGTTTGTGGAAACAGTTAAATAAATTTATATAATTTCTCTTTAATTCTAAGTAGAATTAATTGAAAACTGAAATAATTTTTGAATCGCTAAGATCGTTACTGCAATTGCGTAATTATACGACTGCCACTCTCTGTTTAACACGATGTCCTTTATCACTTCGCTCTCATCGCCCTCAGTGTAAATAATATTTTCACGTTCCTTTTATTTTCCCTTCCGATATCGGAACTCATGAGCAAGGACCATAAAAATATTATTGATTAGAACGTTACGTGACGCATGTCGAAACTTCATAGGTATTATTGAATTTGACGTTAGAATGCCAGAATGATCACTGCTAGCCCTTACGCACACATTCTAAACATCTTTCTTCACGGACTTATCACCAAGCATTACCAAAATAATGCGGTAGCCCATTTCCGCGCTATGCCTCTATGCCTCTTACACTCTCGCCCTACGTTGTGCATTTTAATATTAAAAATGCTTGAATTGTTTGAATTGTCATATGTCCTTACCATATGTCCGAGTCGAGCTTGAGTTCTTTAGTAGTGTGTCGTGTGTCAATTATATACGAGAGTCGTCTGATGCGAACTCTCTTCCTAGTACGCATACAAGTCGCCGATCCTTTCTTCGCATATTCACTCAAATGAAAAATCTTTTAAATTACAAATACTTTTGTCGTAGCATATATACATATATATATATATATATATATATTCGCTCCGCCACAAAGCGAATGTAAGTTTCTTTTATTTTTGGTTTTTTTTTTTTGCCTGATGAATCACGAACACTCTTATGTGTTTTACGTCACTCGAAAATATGTGTGACATAAACGTTATGCACGTTACACGCACGATACCAATTCAATTACGTGTATACACGTACGTACGTACGTACCAACATACACATGTGCACAGAAACAATAAATGCTTAGATGGCGAAGGCGATTTGTAGGCGTGTCTGTCAACTATATGCATATTATTATTTTTTCCGTTTTTAGAATATGAGGAGGTCTGGCATTTAAGTGTATTTAGGTTAAACAAGGACAATGCAATTATAACAAGAGCTCACCTTACATTTTAAAGCACTTAAAGAGTTCTATCATTATATTTGCAGCAAATTAATGATGAATTATGAACCAGAAGCAATACATACAGAGACATACCGTAGTTAAAGATTTAAACACCTTTAATATAATTTGCATATAATGTACACGCATCGCAGTAAGCGGTAGAAATGAAGGATGAAAGAGAGTGCACTGAGATAAATTTTCCTTATTTATACGCGCCTATGTGCATGTGCATGTGCATGTGCATGTGCATGTGCATGTGTATATGCTCATAGTTCGAGGGTGTCTGCCTATGCTGTCAACTGGCTTAATTTCATTGCATTTTGAATTCTACCTTTTGGTTTAGCGCGACGGTGGATGGGTAGGTGTATGGATTATTTCTAGTCATAGTTGCTAGTGTAAATTAATTATTATCTGCGGTTTAATGTGTAAGCAAATAACCTTAAATGGACAATATTTACTATTATTATTGTTATTGCATTAGCGTAATTATTACCGTGTACGGAGCAATTCTCTTAAGCTGAAACACATATATTTAATTTTCATTAATGTACCTTTTAGATATAGATTCGAAGAAAGATTCATTTCATTTCATTTTATCGGGGCTCCATAACGTAATTAAATAAATTTTTATAGATCTCCAGCTAATGTTGCGTTGTTTGTTTGTTTGATTTCTAAAATGGCAAAATTGTACATAAATATGTAATAAGTTCGCCATTTAATCCTTAGCTTACTTACGTTAGCTATTTGAATACGTGTACGTTTATATTCAAGCATGTGTTCGTACGCGTATGGATGTATGCGTTTGCATGCCAATGCATAGATCTCTGTTTTTTGTCCGGCATTTAACGTATTTCCATTCGCACACAAACGTAACAACTGTTCACTTGACATCTACAAAGCAACACAACAGCAAAGCAAAAAAATAAAAAGTAAAAAAAACCTATTTTCGATTTCCTTTTACTAAAATATTTATTTGTATTTTCATTGCATGGGGTTCGAGTGAAAGTTCACTACTTTTTTTCTCCTATCGTTCAATTACTTCAACCTGCTGATAATGCCTCATCGCAGACGTAGGTGTGTGTGGATATAGATGTAAGTTTGCGTTCAGGCATTATCAGAACATGGGTGTGTATGCTAATGTCGGCTCCAGAAGAGCTGGCTTGATCTCGGATGAATATTGCTCATTGTAGGTTTTCTTTTATAACTCCCAAGACAGTGAAAGTGAAAAGTCTTTGCTTCGAAGAAAATGACACAACACTAATGGAGAAACGATAAGACGTAATAGGTAAGTCTATAAACTCTTCCAATACAGAAAGTTTCGTTAGAATGCCTTTTCTCATCTGTTTGTTTCATACAAATGGGTGGGCATTCATGCTGCAGCAAAAATAATCCACGCCCGAAGCCATTTCGAAATCAAAACGATGATCATGACCGACCCATCGTTTTTTGACTGGTTACAATTCTTTGGCGCTCTGTACACGTATCATTACTTATTTAGCTGTCCATACATTTACAAAGTGTAGACTTAAAGGCTGCCAGATAACTTAGGTTACATATGCTCGCCTACATTGAAAACTCTACACCATTTGAGATTTGAACCCGCGACGCTTCAGTTATTGCACTACTACTCATACGAATTTGAAGAATCATTGCTAAGGTTAATAAGAGCAAAAAGTTAAATTAACTCAGGTTTTTATTGTTCTGCAAAAAGATTCAGTCAATATTCGCCCACTGCACGTTTCATGCGGTGCTTCAATTTGTCAAAAGCAACCTTAAGCCGATCAATTACTTTAACTAAACTATTTGACACCATATCTTGTAAATTATTCTGGTTTCACATGAGAAACAAGTGGTGGTGTGTTTTTCTTGTTGTTTTATTAAAAATGTTATTTTCATGTTAGGCTGCGATTATTTTTAAATTGTATGTATTTTGTATATAGCAGATACTGCGAATAATAGACATTTTCGCTCCGCGTTGTTTTGATTTTCGTTTGGGTTATCAAAACAACTGAAAGACCAGATCAAATTCTTGAAAACATGGAAGTCGTAATATTCGAAATTTTCTTTACTTCTAGCCACTGCCAATGGGTTAATAGGTATGAAGTATTTATTTATTTATTTATTTATGTTTTAGTTATGAAAAAATACATTGTATCGATTAGGCGGCCTTTTCGGTTTACGTAAAATCAAGGAGAGGAGAGAAGCATGTCAAAACTTTCTTTTAGACCTAATGTACGTAAGTAAGAGTATATGCGTGTATTCTTTTGTGTTCGTTTTTATGTTCTCTCATTTGAAATTCTTTAAAAGAACATTTCATTAACAATTCTCAGGCAACCAAGCGAACCGAATCAAATCGAGTTGTCGCAGACGATGTCGTGGACAATGTTAAAGAGCAGTTGTTGATGTTGTTGTTATTATTGTCCGGCCAACCAGCAGATGAAAAACAATAAAAACGCTTAATGATGTCAGAGTTGCTATAAAAAAAAATGCCATAAAATGTCAAAAAATTATTGAATTTATACTACGTACAAAACGTAGCTCTTAGCTGGAAATGCAGATGTTCAATTGGTTACATCGCAGTAACTGGGAAAAACTTAAATTTGTTATTATTTCTTGATTTCAGTTGCTGTTGCCAGTGTTGTTTTTGGTGTTGTTGCTTTTTATTCCCTATTAATAAGAAAAAATTTTACATTTTATGGAAATTTCACTTGATTAGTATTCAAAAAGTTGTTGAAGATCTAATAGAAAATACAATAAAAGTTTACTATTTTTTATATTACCCCTCGTCTCTCTATATGCTTTTGCCTTACTCTCTTACGTAAATTATATGAATAAGAAGATCTTTGAAAGCTTAGCAATAGTTATCTATAATATAAGCTACACTCTGAGTGCGAAAGATAATCATTTTCATCACTATTCGTGGGGTGTAAGAGATAAGACGAGCTGGGAAGAGAATCCTTTTATTAACTTAACCATTAATGCTAACAGTTTTAGACAAGTGTAATGACACTACATATCATTATTCATACTGACACCACAAACACATTTTGCATATCAATTAAGTAGAATTCTTTCCGAACGATCGAAATGAATCGGCCTTTGGGAAATTGTTGTTTTTATTTTTTCACTTTTTTACTTTTTCTTTTTTTTGTTTTTTTGTTTTTTTTTCTTTTTTTGTTGTTGTTATTGTTGTTCTTTCCACTACAATATTCATCAATTAAATGTTAACTTTGTGCAAATATGTATTTACACACATTTACACACCAAACAAATACATATTTGAGCTCGTATAGCACTTACAACTTTAAAAACCATTACAAGTCATGTTGTGGCAAAAGCAAAAATCTATTTATTAAATTTGTGTT
This sequence comes from Glossina morsitans morsitans, assembly GCA_001077435.1. Classification (NCBI taxonomy): domain Eukaryota; kingdom Metazoa; phylum Arthropoda; class Insecta; order Diptera; family Glossinidae; genus Glossina; species Glossina morsitans. The sequence goes on along the minus strand of CCAG010020414.1, from coordinate 36,482 downwards.
GAAAATACAAAAAAGAAAAAGTAGAATAAAAATTGCAATAGCAATAACAACAGCAGCAATGAAATATCATATATTGTATATAGTGAATGTACGTACATGTAATTTTTTTAGGATGCTTCTCACGTTCACATGTTACTTGGCTTCAATTGCCATTTATACGCTGTGGATACGATTTCAGTCACTTCTAGAATGAATAGCTGAGTGGCTGGTTGCCTGAGTGCCTGGTCGACTGGCTGTTGCGTTGGTTGCTAAGTTGACTGACTGACTATTATTTTTGTTGGTCATAGATTTTATTTAAGAGAGTTAACTATGTAACTATATACTTTACTAAGCAGCGTGCAGGTGTGTGTACTTGAAATCAACATGTTGGCAAAAGCAATACGGATATAGCTTTAAAATGAAGCCAATATATTGTGCAGAGGTACTTTTACTGCCACCATCATCTCGCCCGAACATGAACTCTAGCCATATTTCACTTTACCCAAAGAGATACATACACCTTACATACAACATCAGTCTTAAGTCCATGTAGAGCAAGCGAGTGCAAAAAAAAAAATAAATAAATAAAAAAATAAAAACAAAAAAAAAGAAGAAGAAGAAGAAGAATAAGCGAAATAGCGACTAAGAGATTTCTAAAAGTAGCAGTAAATGTTTTCTCATTTTTTTAAACTTTTTCTTTACAAACGTGCCCCAAAAACGCAAGACAATTTTCTTTCTTTCTACGTAAGCAATTTTCTGAAAGGGCTTAAACGTAAACTAACAACCAGCAGCAAATTTTATGGTTAAATATTCAAAGGAATGTGTAACAACCGTTCTCTTACCCCCCATCACCATCCCTGTCTCTTACCATTTTTCTCGCTTTGCTGATACCTTATCCTTTTACCTTATACTAGTGCCTCGTCCGTTACGTGGCCTTAGTGTTCCATACTTATGTGGTCTGCTAGTGTTAAGGTTGCAAATTGATTTTTATTCCTCGCCAGATTATAAGACCGTTTGTGCGCATTATGCGAAAGGATTTCTTATAATGGTATTCAAGGTTCATAAATTTGAAATTTACTAAGATTTACTTTGTAAAATATGTAGTATAGATTTATACGGAAATTATTTAAAAAGAATTTTTTTTTTCTTTTCTTTTTTTATTAAATTATTTAATGAAATACTCTTTGCATTTACTTCTCTTTAAAATAGGTACGTTCTATGAATACGCTAACGTGAATGAGCACACATAACGATAATTGCACATACACGGATACATGTAAGCGCACTTTTATACATTCATTTACTAACATTCCCACATAACGTTTCTAAAAGTAATGAATTTGAAGCTAACAGCTTTTTATGCGGCCTGCATTGCAATGTGAATTGAAAAATAATATTATTATCTCCCTTTCCATCCCAGAGAAATGGGTATTCATTGTAGAGCTAGCTATTAACTTTACAGCGACTACTTAAAGATTCTACGACTTCTTGGAAGTTAGGAGAAAAAAGAAATTGAACTGAAAAACTTCTCACACCCTTTCCTTGTTCGTATGCTTTACCATGTGATGTAAGAATTTGCTTAGGTGCGTTCATCACAGTAATTTTCTACATTGTACTTCAAGCTTATTGCTCATAAAAATTGAAAACAAAAAAAATAAAAAAATTCTCCTTAAAATTTCCCAATACTTTCTTTACTCCACTTTACAAACTAATTTTTTACTACTCACCCTCTACTCACTCGCTCAACTCGATATTGCCAAGTAAGTGAATTGAGTAAAGAGCAATAAGCAATAAGTTTTCAATCATTTTTGTTTATTTATATGGTGAGCGAAGTTGAACTTCATTAACTCATTACCGTTATCAAGAATACAACTAATAAAATGAAGATCATAATCATGTGATAGTTTCACAAGTTTTCAGTCGGTTGCCTGAATACAGTTTAATTTTGTTTTATCTCCTTCTTTCTTTTCATTGTAAATAAGAAGAATTTATTAATTTGCCTTCCATTGCTGGGTTTGCCCAAACAAACATTGTTTAAAAGATATAAAAGAAATAAAACATCATTAATTTCTTTTTTAATCACATTTTTTTACTCTTAAATTCAGTTGTCGTTCAAACGAAAGCAATAAAAACAACCCAAGATAGATACTATACCAGCACAATAATAATAATTGAACCGCATCGTTAACTATAACTCCGCGTTTAAGAAACTATGTACAATTTTGTCATATATGTATGTAGTGTAGAATGAAATAAAAACTAAGTTTTCTTTCTCTATCGCTTTTTACAGTTGAATTATAAAGAGTTGAAGTAAGAAAATAAAAACCAAAAAGAAAAAGGAAAAGGAAAACTCTAATATATATACGACTTCGTAAGAATCTCTGATATCCATCATCGGAAACTTTGCTTACTTACATAATTGTTTATGCATTAGTTGGCCAATCAAGATCGCCTTTACTCTGAAACTTTGGATGAACTTGAGAAAATATGCGCAATCTACTAGAGAGTGTAACTTATAATTATTTGCTTATTGTGAGTCCATCGCACCTATTTTTTAATTGAAATCGCTTATATGTTTCGATCTAAGCTTTCAAATAACAAATGAGTATGAGGCTGCAGGTGGACGGCCCAGGCAGGAGGGCCCAAATCTTACTCTATATGGGAACAAGATAATATAGATGTACTTTAACGCATTTCTGTGCTCGTATTTGTAAGTGTAACAAACGGATATATGGACTCATATACTCGCATACTTCGAGTAGAAAGGAAAATGAAAGAAAAGCTATAGATAGTAATAAAAAATCAAATGTCCAAACATTGGAATGAAAAAGCATTTTCATGGTAATTTATTCTATTAAGTGAATGACTATTAAAATCGTTTATCAAGTTTAAGTTAAAGAAAATTAAATGTAAAGAACGACTAGGAAACTGTTGAACGGCAATAATGACTCTCGACTTTGGTAGACCTTTCAATTCATGTATGTATGTCATTGTACTTATAATTAAGCAAATTTACAAAATTTTAAGTTTACATATATTCATTTCACACATATATACATACACGCATAAGCACACACATTTACACGCAATCATTGTAATTATATTTTATGCGAGATAACTAATGCGATCGGATCTCTATATTATAGGGGTTTAGTATTTTTTCGATTGACTCAGTTGATAATTTCGTTTACTTACTTTCGTTGTTTTATTTATTTTATTTATTGAACGATATTGAATGCAAACATAAATAAAAAAACAAATCGTACTTGACGTTGCAAAAAAATTAAAAAAGAAATTCACTGCTACTTCTTACCATACAGCGTACGCATACGTGTGGCAAAGTGTGTTCTAAAAAGCTTTGACGCATTTACTCCACTGCACGTATTTGATGTATTCTGAAGGAAGGTAAAAAACTGTCAGAAAAAAAACTTAATTTCATCATTCGTTACTTTATCATTCATTCATACATGCACTCTCAAATACATGTGTGGGTATAGGTCCTCCTCCATTTTTCTTCATAATTTTTTTTTTTTGTATAATTTCCGTTATTTTAATGAGCGTTTAATCAATTTGCTTTCTTGGATATATATGGTGAGGACATATTTGGGACGATTTTGGCGATGATAAAAGAGGGATTTGATCGTTGCTTAAGTTACCCTTTTCTGATACGTTCTAGCATTTTTCAAGACGTTTCTAAAATCTGTAGTTACGTAATGTTTTTGAAAATTGTTATACCTCGACTTGGAGATTGCATCCTGTTGGTGTTTCAAATGTGACTGCGCATGAGAGTTAGTGGCAATACCTTAGTTTTTCTGCTTTTGCGATCGTAATTAAAGTCTTAGTTTGTTTTACATATCCTTGAACCCTAATTTTTTTTAACTCTAATACTTGTTTTCTTTTTCTTCGTGATAAACCGTAACACACAGGCGGGCTATCTTCGCTTTTCTTCCATTTTGACCTCGCAAACACTAAATAATTTTTTATATTATCTTTTATTTTTTTGGATTACTATAGGACTTTGAATCGAATTTATCTTTGCTTCTCTACTTCTATCACTTTTGTGATTTATATAAATGAAGTAGAAAATTCTGCCATTGCGATGCCGTACCAACAAGATATATCAACTCAATCTTCTTACGACTCTGTCTGTAGTAGGACTTCCGTACCACCAAGGAAACTTATCTTTAGATTTTTGGCGATAATAACCTTTCTGTTTCAGATTTCATATGTATATATATATATATAGATAAAATAAATAAAGTCGCATCAATTTTTACCTCTATTGGAATTCTCTTACACCTTTAAGTGTTTCTAGAACCGATCTGTTAATGAAGGGAAAATGCAAATTTGCTCAAAATGTCTCGTTAATCAGAAACAAAATCGGAATAGAAAATTTGATATTTTTCTGTAAAAATTTCGTATAAAAGGTTTAATAAAATTTTTCTTTACTACAAATCTTGTTAATATAAGTTTCAGGAATTAAATAACCTACGACAACGAAGTACTTTAAAGAATTTGCCAAATAAGAATGAACGATCGTTTTGTGGGGCTGCTACTAGCCATTCTAATAAATTTCATTTAATTTATTTTTCGATTCAAAGAAAATGGTTTCATCGAAAGAAAACTTTATATATCACCCATTAAGGCGTATTGGCACAACATGAATCGACGACAATTAAGATCATTTGATTCAATCGATTCACCATGTAACTCGCATCAATAACTCGAATCGTAACCTTAATATTTTCGAATCGCTCGAACAGTGTTTTGTTAATAGTAATCGTGGTCGTGGAAAAAGAACAGTAGGCCATCAAAAAAAGTGCTTCTTAACGTTTCCTCTTTTTATCGCCTTAAATAATATCCTACACAGTCGGAAATAACACTAAATTTTCTTATGCCGGGTCAAATTCTTAATGTGACTCAATAATTCGATGCTTCGAGAGAAAATGCTACTTAAAATTTTAATTGCGTCTTTCTCGCAAAGTATGCTTTTCGAGCTGACTGTCTTTTTAAACTGTCGTAACTGGTAATCGATTGAATTTCCATTTCAATCGTAACAAGTGCTGAGAAAAGATATCGAATTTTTTGATGGGACTACTATGCAGACGATTTTTGACATTTTTTTTTTTTTAGGATAATTATAAATATTTTATTAAATTGGACAACATTTTTTTAAATTGTTAAAAAAAAATGCCTCGATGGAGATTCTTGATAGTCGTTGTTGAAGCTGGGGTTGAAATTAAGGATCAGTCGGTTCAGAATTAAAGTACACCGCCAACCGGTTTAAAAAAAAAAAAAAAAATCTTTTATTTTTGGACAAGTGTTAAAAAGTTTCTTAATGACTGCATAAACATTTGTTCAAGTAATTGATTGGTAGATGAATTTTAGAAGAAAAAGAAGAATAATTTTGTGTTCACAAGCGATCTGAAGTGTTTTCTTAATGTTATTCTTTGAGAAAACCCGTTGAATTCTACTAACGTTTCCTATTTTGTAGCCGATATGGTAAAACTATGTGTCGAAGCTTAAGCAAAAGCTTAGGCGACAGAGCTTGTTTTCGTTGGCAACTTTAAGGATCGATGTTTGTCAAAGGCTTCCTATTATCTTCACAATATGTACAAACTGTAGAGAGAAATGAGAACCGAGTAATTTAAAATTCGATAATGCAAATAAATGCATGTGGACTAGATAGCAGGAGAATGCTTATGACCTGAGCATATGTTTAGTTTGGACGCTTTCGATAGAGAATGGAAAAGCTATTAATTAATCGTAAGCAGGATAACACAAAAAATCGTTAATGTAATCATTAAGTCGTGGCATGGCAAACCATTTAGTTTGCTTTAAAGCGAGGACATGATTAGATATTTCAATCAATGCTACTACTGTTAAGTGTAACTATGTAAAATGGGACTGACTTTTGGCAGAAACGTTATTTGGTTAAATGCTCATCCTACATGACTACTAAATATGGTTTCATTTTAACTAATAATAATAATAATAATAATAATAATAACCCTTGAAACTCTCACCATATCTAGCACTTGTGCGTAGCGTTAATTAACTTGAGTTGAATGAAATTTAAGTTACAAGTTATTATTAATACACTTTTTCCGGTTACTAGCTAGAGCTTAAATAAAATATCAAATGTGCATGAAAGAAAAAAGAAAAATCCAAAGCTCTTCAAATATTTTACATTGACTGCATCAATTTTTCAAGCGGATCCAATGATAGCTGTTGACTTGACGTGATCAATCTTTCTGTCTGTTTCTCTGTGAACGATAGAGAAAGAAAACATATGATTGTGTTTAACTGATTAATGGGATGAATTTGCAAATAAGTGCTTAAGCCAATGAGAATGAAAAAATGTAAACGATTGAAAAGTAGATACATTAATTCTCGTATTCCTTTCTTTGCAGATTCTATTTTTAACTGCAACCGGCAGTCGACAGCATCTACACGCTTAGGTACGATCGACTATTGAACGACATGTTTGTTATAAAGTTAAAATCAGCTTGAAAGTATTCGTTATAATTAATTCATTGCTGCTTAGTGCTGCTTATTGTTTTTGTTTATGCGAGTATGCGAATATTTATAAAAATTTATTAGCGTAAATTAAGCAACAGCAGCCCAGTCTGCAAGAAGCTTTCGCGCAAAAAAATTTCTTGATTTGTCGTTTACTTTTTTTTATAATCTTTTAACTTTTTCTTTTTTTTGTTATAAGAAAAAGAAAAGTAAAAAATGTTTTCAACTTTTAATTTCCATTTGAGAAAAGCGAATAAAGTATTGTTGAGTGGCAATGGTTGTAATAGCCACTCATAAACTGCTATGATTCGAGGGTCTCAAAAGGCTCCTGCCTGCTCCAATTCATGCACTTAACCGACCGGCAATTTGCACATTGCACAGACACAATGGGAATGTTCAAAAATTGTTCCTAGTTTATTGGTTGGGCTGGTTGTTGGCTTTTAAAAGCCAACCAAATACCAATTTGAAAAAAGGCTTTTAAAGTGATTTTCCGTCATAGCAGAATAAAAAGCCAAAAAAAAAAAACAAACAAACGCGTTTTTCTTTTTCTTTCATTTTTTTGTTTTTATTTTTGTGTATTTAAGTTGTTAGAAAATATTGAGCATCAGTAAACGCACATACACAAACATGCACATACACAAATTTCTTTACAGACATGTCCATAGAGATATACGTTTGTATGTCTCCCTCACTTTGTGTGTTCTCCAGTGTTTGTTTAGTTCTCTATGATAGCTTAGTTCATCCGTGTACAAATAAAATATGAAAAAGGAAAAAAGAAAAAGTTTAAAAAGTTCCATTTTATAGACGGACGGTTAGCAATTACTGCAAACACCATTGGCAGCAATTTCGCGCGACTCACTCCAACTAACATCGGCTGTCATTTGGTAAAGCGCTTGCCATATGAAGACTAAATTGTTCTGCTTTTACTCGTTTTAACCATTTTGCCATTTTATAATATGCATATATATATACATATATATAGTAGACTAGTGTAGAAACTCTAACGCCTGTTTCGATTATGCACCCAACTACCCAACCATGGCATATTGAATTTTCGCGACTCTTTGTAACATCTGAAAAGCGAGTTGAAATCGTTCCGTTATAAGAGAGAGATACGAACAGACGTCAACACAAAATTTTGTTAACAAATGCAAAGCAATTGCAAATGCTCCTTGTGCGTCTGAGTGGAAAATGGAACCCAAATACAACCACTACAATGCACTACAATCGAACAATTTACTCTGTTCTATTTGTTCCCAATTACTGATCAATATTTATAAGAAATGAACTTGACAATGTCGAGACGTCGAAGTCGAAGGTGACGTCTTATCATTTATTTTAATGGCGGCAGGGTAGAGTATCTGTCGATCGGTTACACTGTAGCAAATTCATTCTTATTGAATATTATTGTATTTGACCATTAGCGAATTTTACTGTAAATCCGATTAATACGCAAACATTTTATTGATAGTTGTAAAAATAAAGAAAGAGAAATAATCCATATTCGCTCGCGCTCCCCCAGCAAACATTTTTATCACACCGTATGCACATTTCGCTAAAGCCCGCACGCATTTTGCAAACCTCCAAAGTGACGTTGGTGTTGATGTTGGTGCTTTATATTGCTGTTGTCTGATATTTTCCAATTTTGGTTTCGCAACAAAATCCGTTTAGCTCGCACTCAACTCATTTGCAATGAGATGCATTTCGCTTCCTTGTTTTTTTCTTCTTTTTTTTTTCGTTTTTTCTTTCTGCCAACGTGGAATTTAATAAAAATTTATAGTTTCTTATTCCTTGGTTGGGAATTTGTTGAATTTTATTGCAGCATTTTATATTCAGTAGTATTAGGTTTTTTTTATTGTTGCTTTTTTAAACCATCATCTAATTTGACGGCGTTGCAATTTTGTCGTTACTTTTGTAACATCAAAATAAGACAAATTTTAGTTCGTTAATTAAAAATACATTTAAATATTATTTTCTCATCCATTTGTCCGTCCATCCGTCCGTCCATCCGATTGATTACTTGATTATTTGTTCTTTTCACTGCCTTCGTTCGATGCTCCGTCTACCCGTCCGCCAATTTGTACGGTCGCTTATCTATTCGCTTGTTAACTTCCTCACCGGCGAATAAATTGCGACGGAAAACTACAATTTTCCATAGTAACTATAGATCGTCTGTTTGTCCGTCCGTCTATCAGTCCGTCCCCACAACTATGTAGCGTGTGTATACATTAAGTGAAAGAAACGACAATGTTGTATAGTAATTGTCCGCTGTCTGTTTGAATATTCGTCTGGGCATTCGAATATTCGTGCTTGGTTGACATCTTCATGGTTGCAGACATCATGATGAAAACCTGGTTCCTTTTAGGACAAGATGACTTTTGTTTATATCCGTTATATGCGATTCTTCTTTTAAGTATCCAAAGGAAAACATGATGTGAACTGAAACGATTGGGATCTCGAAACAGAATATACAAAAATGTCAGCTTAAATGTCCCATCTTCTAGTCTTCGACTGCACTAAGTAGTTCGGTTAGTTCACAGATTGTGAACGGTTGTTGCTGAACGCTGTTTAATTTTGGTTTCGTTGTGGCGACAGGCCACGACTTTAACCGCGAAATGAACGTAATTAAGGCTATTTATGAAATTTCGTAAGGGACAAACAAAGGTCATAAAAAACAGTTTTTCCTTTACCGCGATTTACCAAACATTTTTACGAAAAAACTCAAAAATGAGAAAACGCGAGGCAGAGCTTAGCGGTCTCTATTCCCATATATCGTATAGTCTTGTAGCTATTTTTTTTAACGGTACTTGATAAACACTTTGGATCTAAATGATAGGTGCTCACGTTTCGCCCCGAAGCATATATAATTTTGTTTTGCTATATTGCTATGTTAGCTTTCGCTTTCGCTTTTGATTTTTGCTTTATTTTTATGATTATATTTTTATTTATTTTCTGACACATATAGTCATCGTAGGCGATAGTTTAATACTGAGATACTTTAATCTTACATTAAAAGAAAATTATCCGAATAACAACGATAGGGTTTTAAGTTAATGCTATTATTACAAAATAAAAATATAAACACTTACATAATAACTTAAATGATGTTTATTAAAACCGCAAAGACGAACTCACTATATTGAGCGAAATATCGAGATTTAAGAAAAGATTACTTTTAACGAAAAATACAAGTGCTGTTAAGCATTACGGAAAAGTAGCCAGAAGAGCACACTGTAGGTGGTCGCTCTCCTGCTATACATCTCTATTGCAATAAGTTACTCTAACTCAGTGTGTGTTTGACATACTCTGCTTTACGACGGGCCATGTTTGTGGACGAAACACTACTGGCAACTTTAGTGATGCACAGCATGTCGACGCAATAATTTGCACCAACGATATCACTTGACAATTTATTGCCCACGCGATACCTGGTAAGATAACAGGAAAGAGTTGTCTTCGTTGACTTAAGATGCAGATAAAAAAAGAAAGGGGTGGTGCTGGTGGTGGATGGGGTCAAGAAATCAAGAAATGCGAGGAAATCAGAATATATAACAACAACAACAACAACAACAACAACAACAACAACAACAACACTACAGCAAATTAAAAACAAAATACGGCACTAGCAGCCAAATTCAATTCTTTTGGTTGCTATTATCGTTCTTGTTCTTGTTATTGTATTGTTGCTGCTGCTGCTGCTGCTGGTGCTGCTGTTGCTGATGTGCGGTAATGCAATATAAAGCACCTGCAGTGATGTCACCAACCAGTTGCGCACACATAAACACACAAATGTAAATGCAGTGCAAAATTCACTGTCAACATCTGGTCATTTGGAGCATTAAGAATACGTTTCTTTGTATTTGTACTTTTTGTTGTTGTGTGCAGTAAAATTCTCACACTTTCTTAAGATTTATTGGTACATTTTGTATATTTAATTTCATTGTTTTTCATTGTTTTTCTTCTTGGTCTTATTATTGTCGTCCGTTTGTATGTTTATGCACTACGTAGCTGTTGTTGTCGTTTTTCGGGTTACTGTGACTGCTTTCGCTACTGCTAAGGCCATTTTCACACCCAATTCATTACACTTATAAACGCGTCTCTTTAAGGCACTTGTTGTAGTTGTAATTTTGCACTCTACTTGAAATCTGTCTGCCCATCACTGTTGCTGCTGTTGTCTTGCACAGGGTGGAGGCCAAAATAATTGTTTTTCTTTTCACTTTTTTGAATTTTACAGTATTTATTGTACAGCAGCAAACATATACATAGGCGCATTGATGTGCTGACTGCTTTCAAGACTGCAACAGAATCTGCTATACGGCGGCAACTGTGATAATTGTCATTCACACTTTTGTCGCTTATCTTAACTGTTGCTTGAATATTAATCTCGAGTCAGCCGAACGGGTGTTCAAGTGTCTGTGTGTGTGTGTGCATATGTATATGTATGTGTGTGTATGTATATGTGTATGTGTATGCATGGTGTTCACTTAAGTTCAGTCCAGTTCAGCTCTGTTCGGCTCAGTTCAGCTCAGCTACTACTATAAAGCTGCTCTGTTTATTTATTTTTTATTTCATTTTTATTTTATTGTTCTTCACTTTCATCTTTACCCTCTTACTTCTCTTTTTGTTGTGTTTTTATATAGCTTTTGCTTCTCTGTCTTTCGCAATGCCTTTGTTAAACATTCACATAACACTTGGTGGCTATATGATTAAAAATTGTTCTTACCGCTGTCGCTGTTGTCGTCAGGGCAGGCAATGTTGACAAATTAATAGATTGCTGTTGACACTTGAAACAGATGCAATTGTATTTTGATAATGGCGGCCATGGACGCTTAAATGCATTTTCACCAGGCAAGTTAGTCGCCAGCCAGCAGCCAGCAGCCAGCCTCATCAGGCTAACCAGGTTGGGCCGGTTCGATCCACATCCCATACGACAACAGCAAAAGCAACAACAAATTTAAAATGCTTTTACTTTAACGTAAATTATTATCGTGTGCGGTGTGAAAAAATGTAAAGTTATCACTAAAACGGTGAAGGCCAAACGAATGCCTACACGAATATTGTATAAATTGTTGGTTTTTGTTAATAATGCCGTTCTTGTTTCTGGTGTTGGTGTCCTTTGTTTTTTTTTTTTTTTTGTTTCATTTCACTTAACTTCTGACGTGTTGTCAATAATAATGCTGTAATTTGTTTGTTAACATTACTTAACTTGCGCGCAAATACACACACACACACACACACACACACACACACACACACACACACACACACAAATATATATATATATTTATATATATATATATATATATATATATATATATATATGGCATTGTATATATATGGATATATTGTTTATTTATACATTTTTTGCTGCATAAAAGTTTAAAGCACTTAAGCTAAGTTAACTTTCTTTAATTGTAGCTTTTGTCTAATAAAAATCTACGTAAGCATTTCTCGCAGAACAAACGTACGGCCACATCGTACACTAATACTCATGTAAGCATATGGCGTAAGAAAAATCTATATGCAAGTGCTAGTACGGTGACAGTTGATTTGTGGAATTTGTAGAAAAATAACTTTGGACATTCCTCGTTGAAGATTGTTCTCCACCAAGTCATCCTATATGTGAATCATATCAATAAATATTTTTAATAAAATAAACTCTGAACTTGACCGACCCCCGCGCTTACATATATAAAAAGCAACTTCCCCTTTCTGGCGGGCAGTTAATTCACATAGGTGTCGCAAATTCCTTTATGTCTTTCGTTTTCTCATTCCGTCTGCATTATTTTTTCTACGACAGCAATGTGATGAATTATGCTTAAATGGATGTATGTGGAAGTGAAAGGGCCATGAAACTGCTCGGGTGCAAGTATTTACTGTATTATATTCGTCTATAAAGAATTGGGAATAAAAAAATAAACTCTGAATGTGCGAAAGAATGACACTTTAATGTGTTGTTGTTACTGCAGAGAATGATTCGCATAACAACAAAAGCCCAACATTCATTCAGGTATAATAATGAAACATGACCGGTGATTGGCGTCTAGCTCACGCAGCTTATACCCGATAAAAATCCTTCGACTCTTTGCTTCAGTTGGAATTTTGTAACCTTTTAAATAATCTGTTTATCGCCAGTTTTACTAGACGATACAAAGGGCGTTAAAATAACACGACGCATGTTCGACGTAGAGCAAAATTGGGTCAATCAAAAATATCTTTCCCTGCAAAATGTAATCAATGTTTCGAAAAAATCAACGCTCAATAACGAAAAGCTTTATTTATTTATTTATTTTCTTACGCAGGAAACTCAACTAAAATAAAATAACAGTCGAATTCAATTGACTTTCGGAACTAATCCTTATGCTAATTATTACTAAGAAAGTAATACAAAGTACATAAGGAGAAGTAAAGAAAAAAAAAATTCATGTATAAAAAAATAAGAAAGAAAAGAAAAGAAGAAAGCCATATACACAACTACCACAGAGGCACACCCACAAAGTGCACAGATCCAAGTTGCAAGTGAACCCCTAAACCATTGCAAACATGCAAAAGCTTGACAACCGAAAGCAGTAAACAACACCGCTTCATTTTGAAACCATAGTGAGATGTGAAAATTGTGAGTTAACTTAAATACGACAAAGTCAAGTCGCGCCTATTAAGCACAGTTGTTTCGATAGACTTTAAAGATTCCTACATTGAGATTAAGTGACTGTTATCACTTAGGTTTCTGCAAATAAGTCTGAACGGATTGCATGGCTGATAGTTATATTTACATTGACTTAGCTTAATGAAGACAATGGTAAAGATCACCTTTATATATATCTTCGACTATCTCGCTTGCACTTTTTCCATTCTTTTTACGCGGTGAAATATGTACGGACAAGCTTAGATCGAACATAAAGATATTTGATCGCCCTAGTCATCTTATTGGTGCAAAATGTACATTGACATTTTCACTAACCTCCCAAGAAGGTTTTTGCCTCCTTTCAAATTCTATTCTTATATTATGTTCCAGAACTTTATGAAAAACGTGTTACGTACTCAATTTGATGTTGGACTACTTTTTGGATAATTCTAAGCGACTCTCAAATCTGATTTAAACAGTTTGCTAATTATACGCGGCGATCTTATTCAAAAGAAAGTGAAGATCAGACTTGAGATTCCAAGCTCGAAAATGTAAAATTTTGGGAGCCTACTTTGGCTATTGGCTATAAAATACCTAACAATTGCAGATACAGCGACCAGTTCAATTGGTTGTGGAATTTGGCCAACTCGGCAGACAATGCAAACCTATCCTGGGGATTCCCATTTGCTTTGTATATCAATTCTTTTTATAGGGTAAAGGAATAAACTTAGAAAATAACACAGCGCAAATAACCGGAATCGAGGAATAGGTCACGTATAAGATATTCAACGTCTCCTTGTTATGACTCTGTGACAGTTACTTTATTACACTTACGAGAGATTCGAACGTAGTGAAAACATCATGCTCGCATTACAGAGATTGCTCACTGCGCTGTTACTTTAGCACAACAATAATTTTGGCTATTTGTGTACATTTCCAAAATCCAACCGAAGTTTGCTTGCGCACAATTATATGATAAATGGGTAGTTGTTTTTAGCTTATATTCGTATGGCATAACCCTCAAGTTTATATAAGAAAAAATCGGTCGATAATATTATAGGCCGGAAATCATATACGGGGTCGTCATTGCTCGAGATTTGCAATTTCGTTAGGGATAACAATTACCGAAACTCTTAAGAGTATAGCAAGCAGACCAAAATTTCCGTTGCTTTGCAAATTGCTTTTATTCAATCTCGATATAATCTCTGCCTATCTTTGACCTTACAAGAAAATTGCTGCGGAAAAAAGGAGGAGAAAACAAAACTTTACTTCGCCGGTAGTTTCAGTTCAGTAATCACATTCAAAACAATAACACATAAGCTGACAACGAACCAACTTGATGTTAAAACATCATCTTTGTCAAAAACAGTCCAAAGGTATGTAAGCAAAAGAAAAAAAAAAAAAAAAGAATGTGACATTGTAACTGTCAACGTAGCATAGAAGGTATTGCCCTCCCTTGAGGTTCAAAGTAGATTGAAAATGGTTAAACATCCTGTTAAAAAATAGCTGACAATGACTACTACAACATTAATATCGCTATTTGGGAAGTAGGCTCGTGCAGCCCTGCTATCATTCAGGAGTAGCATCCTTTTTACAGTAAGTTAAACATATATTTGCAAGAACACGTTCCACGCCGTTATTCCCGGGTAACAGTGCAGAGAGCCAAAAACACAAGCTAAAGGGAAAAAGACGAAAAAGCTAACACTCCAAGGATTCGTTTTGTTACTGTCTGTCTGGGCTTATAGAACGTCATAATTTTAGTGCTACGATGCCATCAATTCCACAGACATCACCTTTCCTGTCACAAGTCACGAACTGGAATAAGTAACACCTTAATAAAGAGAACAGCAATAACGATAGCATCAGTAACAGCAACTTCAGCAGCAGCAGCCGCAGCATCAGCAGCAATCGCAGCAATGGCAACAATAGAACAAAAAATCTGTTCAATCGCATATTAGAAGATATGCATATGTACATGAATAAACAAACGAAAGATTTTTTAAATAAAGTCAAAAAGGAATCTGTTTCGTTAGGTGCGCTGGTAAAACCAAACGTCAGTGTGTGCGAAATGCTCGTTGTGGTGATTGTCATCACAACGTAATTGTGTCTACATTCTTGCAATAATTTTGATTTTCTGCTTTGCATTTCAAAAGTGCTTCACTCTGATCCCGAGAATTCTTAGAAAAAGCTGTTATGAAAAAGGCTTAAGGATAATACGAACAAGTTCCCGTACACCATACCTACGTGTACTTGCGTGCAAAGGCAAATATTTTCGAAATTCTTTCGCTTCTTTCTTGCTATATACGTTAGTATAATATAGATTTAACCAATAAATTAATTTATTTTTTCTCCTTTTTTTTTGCATTAGTTATGCACACGTACATATATATATGTATATATTCTTTTTCTTTCAAGAAAAGGTGGAAAAGTTATAGAAATGAAAATGTATATATATATATATATATATATATATATGCATGTAATATAAATATATATATATATCAGTAAAAATTTTTAAATGGGGTCTGCGTGTGTGTGTGTGTGGGTTTTTCATACAAGTGTCTGTGTTTTCGGGTGTGTTGCGGTAATGTTTGTTTATTGTTGGCAATACATTATTTATTGTTGCTCTTGTTAGCTTTCATTGCATTTTAAATTTCTGACTTTACGTATGCGCATCGTTACCGCGACACCATATCGGAAACAACAATAACAACAAACTGTTTTGATTTGATTACCTTAGCAAGGATGCAAAAAAACAAAACGAAACAAAAAAAAAAACGGCGAAGCACATACATTTATAGATGATCTCATGAACACGCACACACATTTTATATGACATCGTTAAGAATATATTTGCGAATTTATTGCAATTTAAATTGGTTACCAGCATCAGGCGTCACTTTGCATTGGTCAGTTAGCATTTGTATGGTATGTTCGTGTGTTGATGTTGTGGACATTT
The DNA here is from genome assembly GCA_001077435.1 of Glossina morsitans morsitans. Classification (NCBI taxonomy): domain Eukaryota; kingdom Metazoa; phylum Arthropoda; class Insecta; order Diptera; family Glossinidae; genus Glossina; species Glossina morsitans. The sequence continues at coordinate 20,400 of CCAG010020414.1, read as the reverse complement.
CTGTCATGATGGCCAACACATTTTTTCCCTTTTTTCAATTAAATTCTTAAGCCTATAAGGTATGAAAGTATATGCGGTGCCACAATGCATTAAAACTCATGCTGACACAACGCATTGCCAACTCAAGTCGCTCTATTCATTTTTTGATCTTGTTTGTATATATGTCTTCTTGTGCGTATGCGCGTGCGTGTATGTAAGTTTCTGTGTCAGACAAGCAGTCAGTCAGCCAGTCAAGCATAAGGAACTTGGTATTGGAAATCAACGCTAAAAAGCTGCCAACTATCGCATACGCATTCGATGCATATAAGAAAGTTTTCTTGAGAGCTCGGTCTCTTTATATAACTCGAGCTTAAATCAAATATCTACATGAAAAAAAAAAAAAAAAAAAAAAACACTAATGCATACGAACAAACACACACACGCGCATTTACGTGCGTTTATTTAGACAACTGTCTAAGGACGCACTATAACGCCAAAGTTATTTCTGTACTTTGTGAAGCAGAACAATTGGTCGGTACGACTGACTGCTCTGTTGGTTAGCAAACAACCAGCCAGTCAAGCAGCCAGCCAGCCAGGAAAATAACCAACAATTCCAATATTAAGGTGATAAAATGTGCTGTGAAGTTATTTGACTTTTTTTTTTTTTGTTGTTTAGTTTAGTTTTATTCTGTGTTAGTTGCTGTTATTGTTGTTGTCTTACATCATTTCATTTCCACTTCATATAAATATGCAACAATCAACTGTACCCAATGCGTGTCATGCACACCCAACCAAGTAACCGAACAGCCAGCCAACCACTAAAGTGCAAAACAAATTGAAGCGTTATTTATCTGCAGATTCATATGCCTCAAGGCTACTGTTCGCGTACGCGTTAATATATATATATATACATACATACATATATATACATATGTGTATTTGTGTTTGTGTTTGTGTGTGTGTGTGTGTATGTGTATGTGAGCATATATATATATATATATTATATATAAATTTTGGTAGCCTGGTGCGCTCGTGCATCTTTCCCTTCTACAAGAACGCGGTTGCATATGATTTGATTTCAAGCAAAAAAGAAAAACTTTATACCATTTATTGTGGCGGCCAGCATCTTGCAGCATTTGCCACCGATCTACTATGGCTCAAGTCAATGATGTGTCTATGCTTTTGATGTGCTATTCTGCGCGTTTTCCTCTTCTTATTCTTCTACTTCTTCTTCTTCTTCTTCATCATCTCATATCATACTCTTACAGATATGCACATAAATATAAAATATTGATTAAAGTATAATTGAAAATCGTATTTGTGGTCAATGTATTCCTTATCCTTTCTTTATTCCTTTTTTTTATTTTTTTGTAGCTTATACTGGACAGAGAATTGACATTTCATTTCGAAACGTTAATCGAACTAATATTGCGGTCATCACAGGTTGTATTAAGTCAATCATTGGAAATAAATTAAATATAAAAAATTTTTAAGACACTGGCAAGCAAAGAAATAAAGTTTAATAAATATGTTATGCAGGAAATTTTGGTTTTCTCAATACTTCTTACATTACAAATACTGGCGTTGGAAAATAATAAAAATTCTCCGTTATTAGAATTTCTTCCTCAATTTTGATTTAACCGGTGTTTATGATTTCAGTTGAGTGGATGGTGTTCCTTCCCTTTTATTTAATACTTTTCCCATTTTTACATACTTATCGATAATTCGGTAAAGAATTCAATAAAAACGATATAGAATCTTTTTACCGAATTAGCATTTTTATGGTGCCTTTGCTTTCTTCAATTTAAAAAAAAAAAACCTTAAGTAAAAGCAATATAAAGTAAAATAGATGTTTGCATGATCAGCGACATCTGTTGGTGAACATAATAAAGTTATGCAAAGTATCAATGTACGCAACAGTTCAATTCGATGATTTTGACTTGTCTCTACACAAAAAACAACAGTTGTCCATTTAGTGTCATTGAGTTCATTACTTTCGCTGTTTGATTTGAAGAAATCTGCTATCAAAACCTATTAAAACTCTTTTAGAGACTTATGATGATGCTGATATCCATCATATCGCAATTGCTGGTTTTTTGCTTGCCAGGCAAAAAAAAAAAAAAAAGAAGAGTTTTCTTTTACGTATTGTGAATTGTGATGAAAAGTACATCTATTACGACAATTCCAAGCGCAAAAAGTGAAGGGGTTAGCCCAAGCCAGCCATCCATATGGACATCGAAAAAGAATATATAATTCCGTAAAGCTTTTCTGTGCATGCGGTGAGATCAGCAAGGTAGAGTGCATTGGGAACTGCTAAAACCGAATGAAACTGTTACTGCAGATATCTACCGACGGCAATAGAACAAATTGAACGATGTATTGTTGCAAAAAAGGCCAGCACTAGCGGTTAACGGATGCAAAGTCATTCTCTTACATGACAACGCTCGGCCATACGTTGCAAGAATTGTCAAGGATACACTGTTGCAGCTCGAATGAGGAGGTTCTACCGCACCGAGTATACTCACCAGACATGGAGCCCTCTGACTATCACTAGTTCAAATCGGTGCAGCTGGTTCGCGGTTTCGAAATGCTGAAAGAGTGCGAAAATGGGCCGATGATTGGATCGTTGGCAAACCAATATCTTTCATTCGACACGGTATCGTCATCTCGCCAGAAAGGTGGGAAAAAATGATCAAAATACATGCAAACATCTAATTATATTAATATTTAATTTAAATACTGCTTTAGAGTATGGCCGCTTCTCTCTCTCTTTCTTTTATAATAACAGTCGTCTTGCCTTCACTTCTACCATGATCGTTTTTATTTATAAAGCAATGACTAGCCATCGCAGGAGTGAATCAAATCTATTTAGTATTGCATTCGTGCTGCGCGCTCTATGTTCAGATAATAATAACAATGATGAAAATGTTTGTTGACTGTTCGCGCATTTTTCCAAAGCGCACGCCAAATGGAGAAGTATGCACTATACATAGTAGAGCCTAGAGTAACAGTGTACCAGTCCATCCTCCTTCCTTCCTTCTTTATTGTTCCGTTTCTAACTTCAGTTTCATTTGGCTTGCTAATGGGGTATACGGTTATAGGAAAATCGTTTTGCTCGTTTTGATATGAAGATCCGCAGAGTTCGTACAAGGAATAAGGGCCAACTAACACAAATTTCAACAGTCATGTACAAAACAATTCGCAATAAGAGCATTATTGGGCGGCCAAGCACAAAAAGCAAAGTATTGATCATCAGCCATATTTTATATATATATATATTGAAATCATAAACAAAAAGATATGAAAACCAATTCACACATTAACAGATACATACTCATGTTATAGTCAATCAATAAATTAGAGATTCGTGCTAATTGATCATGAATGTTGGCAAATATCTAAAGTTCTCCTTAAGCTAAAAATAATTTTCTTGTTACCCGCTTTCTTTATTGTTATTTTATTCTCTTACTTTATTTATATGTTCATTTTTTTTTTTTTTTTTTTTTTGTTTGCTATAAAAAAGATGGTAGTCTCCGGTTAAAGTGAAATTGCGAAAAAAGATAACCGATTACCAACCATGCAACCGATGCGTAGGTTGAATTTAAATGAGGCCAAATAAACGAACAAATAAAATTCGCAACATATACACATGCGTAGATGTGTGTCGAGTTAATTGTAAACGAAGTTTGCATATCAACAAACAGTACACACACTAATGCAGCGCATTGTGATATCTCTAAGTGGGAGTAAAAAAAAAAACCTCTCCGAAAGCACTTTTTTCCAAGACCTAGCACGAAGTATTCGCACAGACAACCAACTAATGGTTAAGTTGATTTTAATTGTAACAAAAAGGAAATGTGCGATGTTTTGTGCATTCGCACTATGTGTGCGTGTGCATTTCTTTTAGAGAATACTTAACGCTCTAGCAGTAGTCGTAGCAGCAGCGCCAGCGACAGCGACAGCGACAGCCGTAGTAGTGTTAGTAATTGTTGATTATTTCATTAGCATACTGAGTGTTGAATTAAAATTTTTGCTAATTGCCTCTAACGATTTAAACAAAATGCAAAATAGTAGTTGCTGTCAGTCAGTCAGACATATAGTACAATAGAAAATTTGCTCTTGCAATTGTTTTACACAGTTGGAGACACACTCTCGAATAAAGTACTCACAGGTAGCGATTATAATTAAATGTCCCTTAATGACTTATTAAAAAGCAAGAAGCAGACAATAGGACGCCATTGCTTGCATCAAAAGATTTCTATCAAAGTCTACATACTTAGGTGAGTTATGCCCACCTTTCCCGCGTAAAGCTCCCGCGTAAAGATCCGCGGAAACATATTAGGATAAATAAACGCTCGCACAAACACCAAACAAAAGAACTACTATTTGTATTATGTGACACGAAATCAATTCATAAAAAGACAAATGTTTCTTTTAGAAGTTCTTTTCTATTTTGCTTTTCCCAGTTTCTTCTTACCAGTGTATTGACAAAAGGGTCTTCGCGCTATTATTTCTATTGCGGATGTTATTGTTAATCTTAGGCAAACAGGGTCTTAATCAATAAATCCGTTTTTTCAATTGCCCGCATAAATAACATTTGGTTTGGGAAACAAAAATGAGAAAGAAAACAACGGCAACAGTCAGAATAACATTTATTATTTGCTGTTGCTTTAATATAACAATCTACAATAACAACAATAATAACGACGAACGCGCAGCATTATAAGATATCTTCGAATTGTTGGTATAAACTCAAAAGTAAGCGTTGTTCGATGTCTCATATTTTCACCGGCAGCTCGAGTAGTATATGTTTAAGAGCGTCATCACTATAGTTTGCTGCTGCCACCACCACAACGACGACATCATCAATACAGCCATTGTAGCCTTAGTATGGTTTTGCACCATTACTCATGCGCGATTTAACAATAAATCAACGCGACGTGTTTGCAATAATTTTATTCAATATCATTGATGTGGAAGTAAAAATATTCGTGCACATAGAAGCACAAACACAGCCACACATACACGTGCATACATATACACACATTCATACATTCATTCATACATACATACATACATACATACATACATAAATACATAAATATATATATATATATATATAACAAAGCGCACATATATACAAACAATAAGTTTCTCTCTGTACCCCATAAAATCATTCTAAAACTTTGCTTGCCATGTATACAACAAGCCATATTAAAATGTTCATCCCCTTCTCTCTCTCTCTCTCTCTCTCTCTCTCTGTCTCTCTCAACGTTTTTATTCCCCTCCTTGAAGCGCTATTAGTATATGAGTGCCCCACTTGCCCATCTTTTTTAAACAATTTGATATCCATTGCCGCTGCATCAGATGCAAACTACTTGACTTAGCACTGAAACTGAAGTTGTGTTACGCAATAGAGAAGAGTAGAATAATAAAAATATAAAATAAAAAGCAATGAAAATGTTGCCAGTGTATCGGGGTAATGCAAAAACAAAATGTGTTGCCTAAATATGCACAAGTTAAGAATCGTGATAAACCACTCTAGGCTCCCACTTGTCAAGCCAAACAGACTCTGGAATTTGTATTTGTTCTTAACTCGCCAAACGATCGTGATGTGTAATCAACTGAAACCGAAAGAGCAACCGATGAACTAACCAACCAACCAACCAACCAACCAACCAACCAACCAACCAGCTAACAATAACTGAATATTCCAAAAACAGTCAAACACAAATCGAAACAAAACAAAACAAAACAAAAAAATAAAAATAAAAATAAATAAACAAATAAATAAACAGAATTATAAAAAAGCCAAATAAATAAACTGTTGTTGTTTTGTTTCTTTCATTTATATTGTTTTTGTTACTGTTGTTTGCTCTGCCTTGCATGTACGTTTTTATGCTTTTGCCAACAAAAAGCACGACTTAATTGTTACGCACAATTGCATCAGAATCAATTTAAAAGATCATGTTTGAGACCGCATACAACCATAATCTGGCTTAAGTATTAAACAACGCCATCACCAGAACCACCACCACCGCCACCAGCGCTCCCAACCACAAAAACTGCCATTATAGCCATAATAACAACAAAAATACTTTTTTGCATAAAGCGCGGGTGGTTTTTATTTTATTTAAAAGGAAAAATTTACATCCAACACATAAATTGCCTTCACACAGTCACAATAGTGAAAAAGAAAAGAAATAAAAATTATTTTGTTATGTTCAGGTATAGGATACTCTCCGCTTTTGCCTTAACTCGCAATTTTTTCTTGTTGTTTTCTTTACTTTTATTTACACATTCCACCAACATATTGTATTTAACTACATTTTGCGCTAATGTATGTCTGTCTGTCGGTGTATATGTAAGTCGGCAATTTATTGTTCTTATAGCCACCAGCGAAGGACCGGTCAGTGTCATAGTTTTGTCATTCCGTTTGTAACTATCATATGCCCAAGACATCTCTCTCTCTTTCTCTCTCTCTCTCTCTCTCTCTGTATCTCTATCTCTCTCTCCAGTTTCCTCTAAGTTTAAGCCGATGTCTGTCTGTTTCTCCGCTCTCGCGCTTTTAGTTACGAATATCGCCGCCCTTTCATTTTTCCTTAGTTTAAATCTAAAAATAAGTTTATAATAAGTGCTTAGTCCTTCGGCAAACTAAGGAAATTAAATGGAAATTTGAAAGCCGTAACTGCTCTCATCTCGTCAGAAGCTATATTGACATGTTGATCCAAAATTTGGTACAAATATTTTTCAAGGCAATCATACATTTGGCCAATTGTTAGACCCACAAATAAAAGATGAACAGGAAATACCCTACGATTTTCGTGTATTTATATTTGGCGGTGGGTGTTCAAAGTTCAATTCAAAGCGAATGTAATTCGTTTTTTTATCGTTTTTTTTTCGTTCATTCTCTTCGTTTGTGGTTGTTATTGTTTTTATTTTTACTAAATGTTTTTTTTTTTCTTTTATTTTAATCTACACACAAAAAAAATTGACTCTGTTGTGTGGCTCCGCGCACGAACTATCTGTAAATGTTCTTTCGACACGTTTAACCTCGCTATTGCTAGTTTATCATTTTCTCGTATTTACAACATGTTGTTTTATTTTCCGTTTTTTTTAACTTTTTTTTTTCTTTTTTAATCATTCCTTCCGCAGCAAAAAACAATAAAATTATTCATACAATAGAAAAACGAAAGAAACGAAATTCTCTAGAATTACCTCTTAACTAACAAATTATAACAAAGAAATGGCTTAACATTAAGATTAAGTTCAAAGTTCCAATGACTTTTAATTATATCCTATTGGCAAAGATTGCCGGGCTGCTCGGTGTGCACCCAAGGACCCAAGTTCTTGTAGGTTTGCATGCTCCCCCTTGTACAGTTCATTATTGCTTTCACCTAAAAATAAACGAGAATTATTTTTATTGAAACAGAGCAAAATAATATTATAGACTCCTCTCTGCGTCCTCCTAACCACGGAAAGATGTGGTGAATCGTTTCTCTTATACAGAAGTAAAACAATTTTCTTTACCGAAATCATCAAGAAAGGTGTGGTCAAAAGCACCCGTACACAGCAACCTGATGTTGTCAAGCTGAAATCAATCATATAGAGAGGACTGTTTGATGTTACAAGAGAAAATCTAAAAAAACAGAAATCAAAATTGAATACAAAAAATATCCCATAAGAATGCGCTCAACAAGTGGACTAGGCATTGGTATAAACATATCGCTTCCAGTTAACAATTATAAAGAGTTCATAGATTTTATTATTCACATTTCTTATGTCCACTTTAAAGGGATTATCATCGCCTCCCACTTAATAGATTAGGCGGCTTTTACTTTGCGATTTCTTGGAACTTTTAAAAATGGAAAAAAATTGATAAAGAAAATTGCAACTTGGTATCTGTCTTCTGATTTTGCCGTGATTATGCAAAAATAGCTGAAACAAGTGCTGCGGATGTAAACTGACGACTTCCATTCTATATAAGTTTGATATATAGTACGAAGATTATTATTTTATCATGATACTTATGCTCGACCACGTGAAGAGAGTACAGTCGAACGTTCTTTTCTTTTTAATATCCATCAGCGTTATATCCAATCAATTTTGATTGGTTCGCAAGATAAACACTGCTTGCTATCTATTAAAGTTAACCAATTAATTATTTATTGAATCTGTTTCCCAATTCCAGGCATATCGCTTCATCCAAAGATTAGCTTGACGTGGTGCAACATGAATATACAAATAAAATCTTAATAATAATAAAATATATCTACACTTATCCCCTTGAAGCTTTCAAAGCTCTTTGATAGAGTCAGTCCCTCGGTCATCTCAACTCGCTTATTGAAAAACTTTATTACTATTTTAACTTTTCTAGGGGTGCCTGCAATCTTAAGCAACCTTGCTTACTCCGGGCTCATTAAAGTGAAGTCCGAAGTTCCGCAAGGTCCAATTGTAAGTCTTATCGTGTGTAATCTTTTCGGGAATGGCTTAACTAAAGCAATGGACACAGACGTTTGTACACCAATGATATTTTCATTCTTTTCAGTTTTGATAAATGGACTACTGACACCTTCCCTTGAAAGTAAACAATTCAACAATTTTTTTTCTGTTAACGCGAGTAAATCAAAAGCCCTTCTCATCAACCGCGCTAGACATAATGGTGTCACAGTATCAACATATATTAAACGTATCTTGAATTCGTGGAGTCTGTGTGATGTCTTGGAAATAACATTCGCGAACAAAATAAACTTTAGCCACGTATGTATAGTATTAACGCAAAAATTTGCCTAATTTCGCTACGAAAACGCTACAATGTTTACCTAAATGTTTACCTATTAATCAGCATCAAGCTTAAGCTCCCTCACACTTTCTTTTAATTTCCCATATAAAGTACAGTATTGCAGGCGTCATCGGATATGCTTCACATAATTTTGATAAACTAACATCAGTCCATCAGAAGATCGTACGGTTTGACTATAATATCCATGTCAGATATCATGTAGGTGTCTTATGCTCGAAATTTGTTAAAATTCCCATTCGAAGGTTACCTTAAATTTAGATTTTGAATTTATTTGCCCAAAGTTATTATTACATCTGGCAATATACGCTCCGCTCGTTGTTGGAACAATCTCCCCCGTAAATCATAGAACTCATAACAGAGGGGTAAGTCTCTTTAAGCAAAGATTAATTACCTTGAATAACCTTGAATAACCTTGAATAACCTTGAATAACCTTGAACCATAACCATATTGACAATGGTCTCGTATTCATAACAGGTTTTTTTTTTCATTTTTTTTTTACAAGCGTTGTAACAGGTTTAGGAGTTGACTTGAACTTATAACTAAAATTCTGATCGGTATCACTACGTAAGGGTTTGGCTTTTATAAGCTTTATAGTTACAAACTAAATCAATAAAAAACAAATCATATACTAATTAGATTGTCTCCGTTAAGCTACAGCCGCATCCTTTCCAAAAACATTTTTCTCTGGGCAATTTCTTATAGCCATCATATCTATAATATATTGTTGATGAAATGTACAGGACTTCGTTGCTTTGAAATTTGGATATTTCTCTCGTGCAAATTCAATTAATCGTGGGATTGTAATTAGGTGACCTAAATGTGTCGAAAATATTGCTTTTTTTTTTTTGTAAATAAAACTATCCTTTAATCTGCTAAAGACAAAGAAAATTTCAAATTTGACATATAATTCTTAATATGACGTCATAAGGCTTAAGCCTTAACATTTTCCCATTGAAGATTATTTAATGTGTTAATAATTTATAGAGTGCACTCATTATAACTTTTCCTATCGTAATACTTAAATCTCGATTTAATTGAGAAAAGCTTTCTTCTGTGGTGTGTGTCAATGGGGTTTCATGAAATCCTCGATTACATATTCATCACTAACAAGTTCTTTGGAATTGTGAAATATAATAACAAAACGAAATTCCAATTTAAATCCTTGAATATCACAAGACCGATAAAATATGCATGGTACATACAGAGGTAAACAGGCAAATAAACAAACGAACAAACAAACAAACAAACAAACAGACAAACAAACAAACACACTTACTCACGCACTCATGCGTATGTATATAACTACAAATAAATATAATATTATGGTTATGGCTATGGATAATAACATGATGTATTATTTTGTATGTACGCATAATGTGTATATAAGTACAAGTGTACAAGACCAGAGAGAATAATATCTTTATAATGCCTGTGATATATACAATCACGTACTTGCCAAGTAATTTAACGCGATTAACTCGTCTTTTCTTCTGCTTCTTTTACTTGTTAAGTTATCTGTGCATGTGATTGCTTGTGCTTGTGTATGACTTTGATTGTAAGTGAGAGTTTGAGTGATGAACTGATATATATATATATATATATATATATATATATGTAGTATATGTATGCCCATATTAGCACAATTACACAATTTCTGGTGTAATCACACATACACATTCATATATATATATATACATATATATATATATATATATATATATAAAGGAACTGATGTTTTTTAATACAAGGCATTCCATTCAGCTTCATACCTACCATTCCCTGCATTGCTCAATTTTTAACATAGGAACGTGAATATTATTAAAAAGTGACCTCTCGCACTGCAGTAATAAAAACTGAGAATATGAACGTAAAAAATCTGTGGCGGCTTTTAAACATTTGATCTTTAGATTTTTTGTTTCGTTCATGTTGTCGGATTTTAATTTATTGTTGTTATTGTTGTTCTTACTCTTACTGTTCCTGTTGCTGTTGCTGTTGCTATTGCTATTGCTATTGCTATTGCTATTGTTGTAACCGTTGCCATTGCTGTTAACGTCTTCGTTGTGTTAAAGCCATTGAATCATTAAATTGTTCAACATGCAAAGTTCGTTTTTCATTTAAATCAGGTTTTTTATTATTCTATATTTGTTGCATGTTCTTATATATTTTATATAAAGGTTTTCTATTTGCTTGTTGTTGATGCTATTATTGTTGCTGTTGTTCTTATTTTTATTGTTATTATTATTATTATTATTATTATTTATTATTATTATTATTATATTATTATTATATTATTATTATTATTATTATTATTATTATTATTATTATTATTATTATTATTATTATTATTATTATATTTGTTATTATTCAAATAGTTTATATGCAACGCATAACGTGACGCTTTCAAGTCTACTAATGCATTATGGCCGTACTAGTCCCTTTGTATTCGTCGTAGTGGTTGTTGTAGCTATTTTTATTATTTAAAATCCCAAACACGTCTAATGCAAATAATTCAATTTATTTAAGACTACTTTTTGTTCTTTATTTCTTTTCGTTATTGTAGCACATAAAAAGTCACTCATTGCTGCTTACATATCAAGCAAGACACATATATGGCTTACATCTTGCATATTTATTAAAAACTTTACACGAATTACTTGTGTTGTGTTCTAATTGTTTTTGTGTACCTTATAACTTCACTTGTACTTGTAGGAGGAATAATAGCTGTTTTCATTTCTTTCTTTCGATTCATTCCATTGCTTGCTTGTACAAAGGTAAATTGTTTATATATATGCGAGAGCTGCCTTGCATAGTGATTAGGTCAACGGATTTTTTTTTTTTTTTTTTTTTTTTAGAATTAAAGTTTAGAAAAGCAACAACTATCATAAAATTGTTGTAAGTCCATTCCAAGTAATGCTTTGTATTTCGTGCCTAAAATACAACATAAATTATAGCAATTTTCTAAGCTACAGACAATATTTGACGAAACAATTTTTCAATTAATAACGTAATGATACCGCACTTATCACTGCTCGGTACTCCATTACCAAATTGGATTCTTTTTGTTGTCTCTGGTTAATCGAAATTCATATGAAAATGCTTTACAGTTAACACCTTTCTTATACCCATCACTCAAGGATGAGGGGTATGTTCAATTTGTTAAAACGTTTGCAACGCCCAGAACAAACCTTCAGAGACCCCACAAAGTATATACATGCTTGATCGGCATCAAATTGTGAATCGATTTAAGCATGTCCGTCTATCCGTCTGAATGTCTGTCCGCTTGCATAATGTCCATTGTAAATATTCTCCTCGCCGCAAAAATAAACTTCAAATTTGGCAGCAACTTTGGAAGGTTTTGTGCGCACTTCGATTTCGGAAATGGGCCAAATCGGTCAAAGGACACGCCCATAGTGTTCAATTTACGCGGGAGAACAATTCCGTTTGTCAAAACGAATAAAATATTGATTTTTTGCCGATTACTCATAAACTATAAGAGGTAAGTGTATAAAAATTTGAACGCATATTCTGTGAATGATGCTGCAGTAGCTGTACAAAATTGGAAAATATTCACGACCTCTACCAAGTATTATAGCGTATCAAAATTTAATACGTTTACAACGCGCAGAAACAAGCTTCAAAACCCCCATAAAGTATATAAATTGTCGAGCAGTTTTAAATTTGGAATGCACCTATAAGTGTCGGCCTGTTCGTTTGTCTATCTGTCTGTGTGCCCAGCTGTGTAGTTTCTATGGTGAACAAAAATGAAAATGTCGCCTAAAAATTTGCAAAAGAATTCAGAAGTAACCTAAACCTATAACGTCCATAGATCTATGCGACAAAAACTTTTATTTTGAATAGAAAAATCAGCCGCGCCCATTCTATATTATAGGGAATGAAAATTAAGTTTTTTTACTTTTTTTTTTTTTTGCCTCTTTTAGGATGACGGTGGTAGGTATAAAAGATTCGGTAACAACCGAATGTGATTTTCTTACTTTTTGTTTTTTATTTAATTTTTTTGTTCCTTTGCGAGGTAATATATATTTATGGTAGTACCTGATTGCCATTATTGGCTGTTGCAGCATCAATATTGTACAACGTGTAATTTTCCAATTTACGTTTAAAATCGAAACGTGAGATTTCAACAAAATCCGAAAGTGAAATAAAGGAAAAAAAGGCATATGGTGTTAAATGAAAACTGATTAAAAGAAAATATTCCCCGAATAAGTATAAAAACAAAAGGAATATATCGCATTTACATCTCAAAAGAGTTAAAATAATGCGCGCCGAGCCCATATGCACGGGCTACAGGAATGCGGATAAGGAAATTTTTCCTTATTTATGAAAAAATATTATAAAAATATTAAAAAGAAAAAAAAATAAAAAAATTGGTTGACCGGGAGGGGATGGCACCAAAGCACAATCAATTATAGAAACTATATACTAACTGTACAAATACAAATTGTACGAGTTAACCTCTTCGCAAGAGTGGCAAGACATTATTTAACCATGGAACCATGGAACCGTTGACCGTAATGCGAGGCATTCCTTTGGTACGGCATGGGTACACTTACAGTGAATGTAACTACTGCGGTAAATAAAACATAAAGTTAATCAATTAGTCCGTGTGGTAACCATTTATGCTTAGAATTAACCTCAAGCTTTTCAATGCTAGAGAGGGGACAAACAGAACGGAGGAATGGTGAAGCAATGATGAAGCAATGAGAACTATGTTACATGTTCGATTTGCATAGAGAGGCAATTTACAGAATAAAAGCTACGGTAGACTCTTATTTAATACAAAAAGAAGGAAAGTGCAGTGCGTGCGCGAGATTAATTTTAAGCTGTCTTCATAACGAACTATACCACGATGTGACTCTTAGTCACATGTTTAATAATTCAAATATTACTATTTTTGTTTATAGTTTAAGTTCAGACGGTATATAAACATAAAAGGTTACACATAGGACACAAATTTTTGTCACATGCGCCATTGTATAAAAGAAAAACCCTTGAGAAAACACGAATAAACGAGGTTTTGGTTCAATTCATGTCTCGTTAAAAAATTATCAAATGTGATACTGTGGTCATAATTCTGCATAATTCCGCAACGCACCTCTGCCCCAAATTTCGTTCTGGATTGTATTCTGCCTCCGTCCAAGATAGACACGCAAAGTGAAAGTGTGTGATATCGTATCACACACAATAAAAGTGGGGATCTGTCATTAATCATTTTGTTATACATCGCAAAGTAGGTACTCAGGTTACACAGACCAGTCAGTGTTTGTGTAGAACCGCTTTAAGAAGCTGAGAGCGACAAAAAAGTTTCTCTCACAATGAATGTACGCTGGTTTATTTAATCGGTATATAACGCATCAAGAACTTCATCAAATTTTTTTTATGTCTATTGTTAGCAATTAATTCATGCCTTTCTGCTCGTCGCCTGCTGTATACATATTAATCGAAACTTGGTGACTGGTTTTGATAGTCTTGCAGTTCCGCAAAAAATGAAACTATATAGCGATTGTTATGAGGGTTGTCCTCATATTTGTAACAAGCAGAAGTTAATATCCGAGGCGCAACAAACTATGCATACTGCTGTGATTAAGAAAGAATTTGTTTATAAAAAGAAAAACCTCTATTCATACCCCCCTGGCAACACAATGCAAGGTCTTTTCAATCCTTGAAACAGTCAGAGAAATCTGTTTGCGAAATGTCTTTAAGTACTACTCTGTTCGGTTCGGGCTTTAACTTTATTTATTGAACAGACAGAAGCCGCACGCAAGCCAAGCATATACGGTTATTGCGAGACGATATGGACTCAGTTTTTGGCGAAATGTTCTCGGGAAAAACTAATGCAGTATGAGAGGATGCATCATCGTGGCCCATAATTCCAGCTTTTGGAAGCGAGTAGCTTTACGCAAACGACGCCTGATAATATTCCTTGTTAATAGTTTTGCTAAATAGAAATGTTCTTAATGACCAGCACCGAGATAATCGCAGAAAATTGTCAACATGACCTTAATGTTTAGGCGACTTAAGGACGGTTTTTCGGTCTCTCTTCACCTTTTGCACGATCTATTCGTTCCATTGGTTGATTGCTTTCTCGGTCGTATGCATTTATCCAAGTCTCATCACCCATTATGAGGTGTTTTCTGACGTCCTGGTAGTTCGAATTTATTGTTTCGTATATGTCAATGGGAGGGTTTTGCTTTTTCAAAAAGTTGGACTTTTTTGGAATGAATGGAAACTTGACGCATTTGAGAAATAAAATGTTTCTTACAATGCCTTGGATAGATCCAAATTAAATGCCTTTCATTTTAAATGGAGCATTTTCGGGGATCAAACGTTCGATTGCCTTGAGGGGACTTTTATCGGCAGAGCTTGATTGTCGTCAAGAGTGCTGTTCGTCTTGAACTCGCCACCGTCCTTCTTTGGAGGCTTTATGTCATCATCAACGTTTCCGTGGCAGTATATTCTTCTTCTTTGCTCGATAAAATTAGACGTAGTACAAATCGAAAAACTTGGTTGTTTACATGTTTACAAACACGCGTGCAATTCTGGAATTGAATGTATTGACCTGAAACTCGATGTAGATGCCACAGACTAACCCACAAGAAAATTCAGCTTATCATAGTACTCGCAAAATGTAAACAACAAATTCACCTTATTTTTTGATCACAATAGAATATTCTCAACCGACTCTCAAGATTCTAAGTCTGCGTTTTAGAACAATCGCTGCACGTTGCAGCCCCTTTTCCAAATCAAAATCATAGCAAACATAAATCTTAAACATATAAAGCAGTTTAGCACGGCTTGATATATGCACTTACATAGATATTCACCAAATGTAAAGAAAATAAAGTAAATAAATAATAACTTCCAGTAGGTGTTGAACTGAAGCTTTCACTTTTTCGAATCAACTAAAAGTTGAATGCAATATAAGTTATGATCTCAATAACCTCCACATACCCATGGTTAGCTAAATATTTTATACTTACGCTTTCTTCTAAAATACTAATGCTACAGTGCCTAGCGCATGGATAGCATGTATAGTGCGTTCGATGTAATTGCAGATAAGGATTTAGTTCTTTTATATTGCACTTGGAAGAAGTTTGAGAGTAAGCCGCCAAATTACACGCTTTTATCAAGCATACGCACTTCTACGGTTTCTTAAAAAACAGACCTAGAAGCGGGGACGAAACTCCTTTTGCTGCAATCTTACATTATCTAATTGACTCATAAGAGGGCGATCAAGCAATCGATAATCATTTATCAGCAATTAGCGTTTAAGTCAAAATTTAAGTCTTGAATCAACCACTTCAATATTTTCATCTGTGAGAGGTACGCCGCACACTAAACAGTTTTTCATTAATCCTAGACTTGTCGTTACATTGACGTGACAATTCTACCACAAAGAGATTCCACAAAGATTTTATTTAAAAGCCGCAATAACTCATTTTCGGGCAAAAAAGTTAAAGAAACTTTCCTATGACACCACTACGAATTTTATATTATGTATATTTTGTTCTTACACATCTTGACTGCCATTTTGTTTTTTTATTATTTCTTTTACTTAGAGCTCTCGCTGGTGCTAATTAGCAATTTTACGACTTTAAAAAATTTGACGAATTATCTCTCACTGCTTTGCGAATACACGTTGTATGCATAAACCTTGATCTTCGTTATTTTAAATATAATATGTGTCTGTCCCGCTTAGCATACACTTTTATGATAATGCTAATATCGAGAGAGTTGTAAAAGTAAATATTTGAACAAACTGAAGACGCTCTAAATATCGTACAGTGGCCGCATCATGATTCCAATAGTAGCAGTAATTTCACCTTGAACTATGGCAAATATTATACAGAAGCACATAGTTAGGACTTTGAGATAAATTAGAAATGGAAAATGGTGAAAGTAAAATAACGGCATGTAGTGAGTCCTTAAAATCGTGTAAAGAAATGTTTAAGTCAGAATTACCGGAACTAAAGAAATTTTTCTTGTTATTTTTCTATTTATTGGTTTTTCTTTCCTATTTTTTTTTTTTTAACTCATTTCCATATTACATAAAAGCTACGTCTCACATGTAGAGATAAATAAGGAACGCAAGAAAATGGAAGGACCTGTTTCGACTCATGTTAAATGACCTCTGTAATCTCTAAAATTATTGCTTTTCTCGTGATCTATACGGCAAACTAAGATGAAACGTACGACTATTGCAATAATTAGCTGCCTGATCAAGCTCTTCGCATATAAACTTTCACTTATCCATAAAAAATTTGAAAATGTTTAATCTCCTTCAGAAACCTAGGACAAGCAACTTAAGTTACAATAGGCGGGGTAATGGCGGCTCCATTTAAGCACTTATTGACATTTCGATCACTGCTTAAGGGGGCTATAGAATTTGATGATGTCCGAAAACAAAAATAAATATAAGATTTGTTTATTAGTTCCACATTTATATTTCTCTCCTTTTTCCAGACCATACCCGAAATAGTAAAACATTGTCGGTTACATTTGCAAAAAATCATTTACGAATAAGATGAAAAATGAGCTTTGTCTTCTAAATAAACGCTATTTCAAGAAACGATCCTCAAATCTCTAAACATATTCTCCGTTAATATGAGATTCTCATGCAGTTCTATTTAGAAGCGTCCAAGCTATGATATCTAAAATAAACAATAGAAACTTGAACCGTGAAGCCTTCATTCAATTCCAAAGCAAACCTGAAAAGATGGCATATTTATTACTGCCTTCTCCCATATAACCGCAGGTCTGGATATATTGGAAAAAAATGAAAGTATTTCGCTCAGTATGAGCTATAACATATATCGAACTGAAGTTTAGCGCCCAGGACCCAATGGAGAATGCATAAGATAAAACTAGTAAAACTAGTTTATCTTTGGGGTTACCTTCATCGTTTGCTTCCAGTAGATTGGAAACGGTTTACTCGTACTTCGTGCCTTTGAGAACTCATTTGCACTTGGAAGGAAAAGGTTAATGCATTATCCAATGGTGGATATAAAAGATCCTTTATGCGAAGAAAATGAGAAAATGCGCTCACTCATTCATTAAAAAATTGTTTAATTTTTAAAAATTCTCTCTTCTTTCTCTCTCTCTCTTTCTCACTCTTTCACTCTGGTTGATTGTACTTGAGCGTTTGTTACGGGAAAAGAAACATAAGAACAAACAGAAATATACAATTCATCATTTGTCATCAATAGGGAGAGTCGGTAGTAGATCAACCAATTCAAAAATTTGATCGAGAAAACTATATATATAGATATTTTTTTTTTGTTTTGTTTTTCTGAAAGAAGAAAATAAAGATGATCATCTACTTAAGTGTATAGTTATACACAGCTGTAGCGATCCGAAAGGGAGGTTTCATTGAAATATGTCTGCATGTGCGCTGCCATGTTATACAATGTTAGATTCAGTTAGGGGTTAACGTAGCTGACAGCTGTAAATATTTGTAATTCTTTCTCCTTTGTTTTCTAATTTCTATTTTTTTAGTTTTCATTAAATTTTTCCTTGTTGTTTTTTTTTTCTTCTTTCCTATACGGAAGAAACTAAAAATTATATAATTGATTAATGGCTATAATGGCACCAGAGATATTCGTAGGGAAGGGGGTCTTCACAACGCAAACGACCACTTTACATTGCACGGGTCAGAGGCTATGAGAATTGCTTTTTATTATTATGTAGAACCCTTCTCTTGTAAATTTTTCTCTCTCTCTTTTTCTTTTTGATTGGTTTGATGATCATAATTTTGTCATTATCATATTACATGCTTGAGTACTTGACAGGTTTATGAGTTAACCAGGTACAATCCTACAAGAGACACATATATGTCGTACACATATCGTGTGTATATCGTAAACATATTTGTAGTTGTGTGCCCATTAATGTACGTTTTAATGCAGTAAACTGAATTAAACTTATGCATGTGCTTACCCACCTTTCATGCAATGTTATGTAATGGTAATTATGGAAAAGGAAAAAATAGGTGAACATATATTGGAAACAGTGAAATTGACAAATGAAGACAAATGATGTTCATCATCATAAGCAACACCATCGTTATCATCATCTTCATTACTTTTTTTAGACATTAATGTTGACAAAAGATCAACGATCATTTATCACTAGCATTGGACATAATTTGATTTTTAAGCCCAAAACTGACACCATAAATCTCTCTTTGAAGATGCTTAAGCACAAAAAAAAAAAAAAAGGAAGAAAAAGAAACAAGACAAAGATTCCAGGGAAAGCATAGCAATATTTCCCTTTATTCAACTTACAAGTGAAGGATGGTTGTACACCGGATCGCGTACGACAGACCCCAAGAGACAAAAGAACCATTTTGTGGCAGCAACACCTGTATTAAGACTTTCAAGCTTTCGCATATATACAATTACATGAACACTTACCTTTAGAGAGTTGAAGCTTTAATCAGCCAAGATGATCAGTGTTGATCATCGCAGCGCAATGCTAAAGTAATAATAACAATGAAGTTGATGATAATAATGATGACGATCATGATGGCAATATTGTTAGTGTTTTTAGCGTCGGCGGAAAGTAGTCGTTCTTTTTCTTTTAACAACAGCTTTATAAGCTGCCAACACTTCTCACCTCCTCATAATTGCAATCAATTTCAATTTCTACAACAGCAACAGCAACAGCAACAGCAACAGCAACAGAAACCACCATCACTGGCATACACATTTTTACAAAAAGACATAATACTGTATAGTGTTATGGTATTATAACAATCTTGTATTGTGTTTTACTTTAGATCTTAACAACTCATCTTAAATTTCATCATATAACACAAGTACACTCCTTGTTATTATTATTATTAGTTTTTTCCTTTTTTTCATTTATTTATTTATTTATTTTTTGCTCTAAACTGCACTGCAAGTTCTCTCAACACTTTGATCATAAGCGATCGCTCTACTGTAATACACCATCACCATTGTTTTTAGTGTATAATAAGGAGAAATATATTTGTGTCTGTGTTATAGCTATATATGTATAAATGAAGATCATAGGTAAGAGTACTCTTGACTAGGGAGACACTCTCATCTTTCACGTTTAATTTTCAGTTACACATTTTCAAGTGCTATTCATGTTAACGTTCTGTCTGCTGTCGTTGTCGTTTTATATGATGATTCGCGCAACTTTGAACACATCGCCTATCGCCTATCGCCTATAAAAAAAAAAAAAAAAGAAAAGAAGAATAATAATAAACATAAAGAAAAATGGCAAAATAATGGCAAAATATTGTATTGTGGCAATCATATCGCGGACGAGTATATGTAGTACGTAGTATACGTTGCAAACAACAACAATTTATAGAGACTGTGGTGACTATGTGATAGCGTTTCCACCGCAAAAATAATATCTATTATATGACAACAGCCATAATAATGACAAACATGAGATGTATGAATGCGTTCTATATGTACATGTATGTATGCTCGCTGTGCATTCGATAAGAATCTTAATGAAAATTTTTATTAATATCGATTTTTCAAAGAAAAATAAAAAAAAAAAAAAAAAAAAAAAAAAAAAAAAAAAACAAAAAAAACAAAAAAACAATTGTATCGAAACAACC
>CCAG010020412.1:0-40085 GCA_001077435.1 Glossina morsitans morsitans | reverse complement strand
TATATATATATATATGTTATACGTCATATGTATGCGGATACATGCAGATAATCTTTTATAAATGATGCTCTCAAACAGTTAACGCATGTTTAATCAACGTTGAATTGTTTGTAAGGAAAAGCAATTGACGGGGGAATCAAAAACTGGTAATATTAACGAATGACTAATGATTAAGTTTTCATTTAAAAATATTAAATGATTTTCTTGCTATTGTGTATAAATATAAATAAATGAATGCATTTGTTAACACAAATGTACACCAAGTACGTAAAGATGTAAAGAATTTTTATTTATTTACCTTTTCGTTTCCTCCGTGAGAAAATCGTTTACATCAAACGCGCTAAAGTACTTCGCAATGATTTTTAAATTCATAACTTTACATAACCCAGTGAATGGATTTTAACACGTCCGTCTGTCTCTTAAAATCTTGTTTATGAGAATAACTTTGGTTTCGTTTTTTTTTTTGTTTTTTCCTATCGTTGTCAGGCCATGTGTCGAAACCATAGGAAATAATCCGATAGTCCGAACTGTTAACAGTCAGAAAATAAAATTTACACTTGACTGCTTTTCCCTTGACTACAAAAAGTCAAAATTTCGTTTAGAATGTTAAGTTTGGTTAAAAATTTGTCCGCATTGACATCCTAAGAAGAGAATCAAAAATCATTTAGATCAGGACTATGGTTTTTTCCAACGATTAAAACGTCTTTTATAGGAGTGGTAATATGCAGACATAATATTTGTTTTAATTATGAGGTGCCAAGTATTACAGAACAAATTATAATAATAAATTAAAATACGTAAAAAAAGATTGGGAATCGCACTGAATTATCAATAACAGCAATCGAAACTTTAACCTTGAAGAGCAGAAAGCCCTAAATCGGGAATAGGGATTTCGAAGGCGATCGCATATTTTAGCCACTCTTCTGCTGGTAAAGTTACTTATCATTTTCAATACATCAAGATTTTATTTCTTTTTTTTTTTCCAGAATTAAAAATGTTCTATTAGGTGTTTGCATGTATTTTGATCAATTTTTTAGTTGAAAAAAGCATTTGCTGGGGAGATTTGGTACAATATATTTTAATCAAAACATTTTCCTCCAATTTTGACAACATTCTCCCATATTTCTAGCGAGATGACGATACCATGTCGAAAGAAGGATATTGGTTTGGAAACGATCCAATCATCGACCCATTTTCGCACTTCTTCAGCATTTCGAAACCGCGTACCAGCGAAGCGATGCTAGATAGATTTGAACTAGTGATAATCAGAAGGCTCCATGTCTGGTGAGCATACTCGGTGCGGTAGAACCTCCTCATTCGAGCTGCAACAGTGTATCCTTGCCAATTCTTGCAACGTATGGCCGAGCGTTGTCATGTAAGAGAATGACTTTGCATCCGTTAACCGCTAGTGCTGGCCTTTTTTGCAACAATATATCGTTCAATTTGTTCTATTGCCGTCGGTAGATATCTGCAGTAACAGTTTCATTTGGTTTTAGCAGTTCCTAATGTACTCTACCTTGCTGATCCCAACATATGCACAGAAAAGCTTTATGGAAATATATCTTCCGTTTCGATGTCCATATGGATGACTGACTGGCTTGGGCTAAACCCTTGACTTTTTGCGCTTAGGATTGTCGTAGTAGATCCGCTTTTCATCGTCAGTCACAATAGCGCCTTAGTTGTTTTCGCACAACTTTCTCGAAGAGCTATTTTAATACGACGTATGTCCCATAACCCTATAATATTCTATAATGGAAAATTAAATTTGCTTAGATTTTGTCTATTAGTCTGAGTCGGGGAAGCGATTCACATCTTTAATTGAAACAGGTAGTAACATTATATTCGCCTACGTTCGAGTTTTCTATACCCATCATGTTTACAATAAAATTTGCAAATGCTTATTGTTACAGTTTGTGGGTAACCAACAAAATAGTCATTTTTCTGCTTTGAAAACAAATGTGTGGTCATTTTGCATTGTACTGCGGGCGTGTCGATTTGGTTCATTTTCAGAATGCAACCGCGCGCAAGAACTTTCGAAAGTTTCTGCCAAAAGGTACTTACAGGCAGACAGAGGGACTGATGGGTATGTTTAAATCGATTCAGAATTTTATGTTTTTCAAGAATGTATACAGTTGGCGAGGTCACCAAGACTTTCTTCTGGATGTTGCAAGCCTTTTGAAAAGATGCGTATATCTCCATGCTTCGGTGATGGATACAATTTAAGGCCAATAAGAAAACTAAATTCGGATATGATCGAATGTTTTATACACCCATCACCTTTATACTAAAAACGACTAAAAACAAATTCCATACTCTACCATATTGGCTGGACGTCGACGATTTTCTTCATTTTTTGTAGAATGAACGTACAAAGCTTTTGATCGTGTGTCTATTACGGAGTAGCGAGCAACAACTGGCAAAATCAAGAGTTTCCTAAAATTTACGCTGTACTGTAGGCGTGTCCTTCGATCGATTTGCCGCATTTTCAATGCCACCCTATGCGTCAGATCTTTAATTTTTTTTGCAAAATTAGGAGGCGATAGGAAAAAAGGGAGTTTCTGCTACAGATATTACCTAGATAGTCATTCGAAGAGACGAACAGACCAACAATCAAGCAGATGGACATGCTGAGATGGGCTCCGAATCTCGTGTAGGTTATTAGAAGATATACCCAACGGGGGCGTTGTTCATGCGTTCAGGCGTCTCAATTATTGTTCACATCTGCAATTTGGTCTGCTTTTAAGGGCGCTCTTCATCTTTCATTTTGAACTGGCGTTGGCGTGCGAACTTCAATAATGAAATGAGAAACTTTTTACACGAAAGTTTACTTTTTGTACTTTTTTTGATACTATTTTAGTCATGTTATTTATGAAGGTTTGAACCTAACCACGTATTAAGCAAGAAGTGGATTCAGGTTGTCTGAATCAAACGATCTTTCATCACCGTTGTATTCTAAATTTCCGAGTATGCATTCAGCTTAACATACAATATACCAAGCATGCTGCAATGTTTCTCTGTTTCCTTTTCTTTTTTTTTTGAGCTGACACTGGTTTTTCGTTTACGTTTAAGAAGTTTGGTAGGAGTTTGTAAACCTTCGCAGAAAAGATTAAGAATTCGTTTAACAAGCCGTTGGTTTAGAACAACTGCTTACTACTATATTTTTATTTAATTTGCTTAAAATTTTCAATGTTTTGTTAGGCCATAAATAAATAGAAGACTTAAGACGCGAACTTCTTGACTTAAATTCAAATAAACAGATTATGTATTTTCTTCCACCTAACATATGTTACCTCGGAAAAGCAATTTATTTAAAGGTAACATGTGCTGTGATTTGTAGAAATTACCTCATTGACAGGTACTATCGTTGGTTATAAAGAGAAGATAACGAAAGCGAAAGAAAATAAAACAAAACATATGTATAGATATGTATATGTATATATATATATATATATATATATATATATACTTTTTTTTCAAATCTAAATGAAACTCAATATGTTAAGATATAGATTTTTTTAATTTATTTTAAAATATCTGTAAATTGTTATTTAAAAATAGATTTTAACTGTAATTTCAAGAGGAAAGAAATAAATAAATACTAGAAGAGAAGAAAACAACACCAACTCAATGATTTTAATCAAATATTGGATTTTTATTTATATTACAGTTTCGACTTTTCGTTAGTCGTTGCCTTTAAGTTTGCCTTCGCCTCTATTCTCCACGTGTATTTCGAAATGGCCACAAAATAATCAGACAAAGTTATCAGAGATTTATATATATATATATATATATGTATATATATATATATATATTTTTTTTTTTTCTTTTCTTATTTTTCCTTTTTAACATGGACTCTATGTAGAACTCATTAACTTGTAGTTTTATTTTCATGTGTGATTAACTATCGATAGATCAGAAACAACACCCAAATAACTATTCATAAGAAATGCGGTCTTAACTTCTTTTGTCGATCTCTGCACAAACACACACAGACACATGTATATCTATAAAAGTAATATATGTATGTATGTGCGCACGCAAGCAAAGTGAAACCTTTCCAATATCGATATATACAACCGCATAAAACGTGATGAAATTTTTCTAAGAGTCTAACGCTAAACTACATAATCATTATATAAGATGACGATGATGATAATGATAATAAAAGATGTTGATGTTGATTTTATGTATCCAAAAAGCAACCAACACATACAATCACTCTCACAGGTGGTTAATCGATTTTTTGAAGAAAACAATCAACCTTTCATTTATTTTTTTTTTTTTCCCCTACGAATTCTTGTCTTTTTGAAAATTTATTTAAGTCATTGTTTTTATTGATTTTTTCCGAAAATTTCATTTTTGGATCTATAACAATTTCTTCGGTGCGATTCTTTAAGTTTTTCTAGCTCTTCTAGCTCTCCTCTAGCTCACTAAGAACATTATTTAAGGCGGGTAACACTAATTGTGAGTTTTCTACGCTTCTTTCTTATTAACGAGATAAGAATACAAAAAGAAAACAGAAAACAGAAAACAGAAAAAAAGGTTTTCGTTTTTCAATTTTTACTATGCGTTACACTAAATTCCTTGATGAGGATTTTGTGGCCATATGTCTTAAACTCTAGCATTTCTTTATCTCAAATATACTCTTACATAAAATAAAATACATTTTAAACAAGACCTTTCAACTTTTATTATAAAAGTATGTTTTGAAAAAAGTAACACTTGCCTAATTTAATTTAAATATACAGTCAGGCATTACAGGTTATATCGCACGCATTCACTTCAGTTTCGTGCTAAGAAGCAAAACAAAAAACAGCGTGTGAGAGACCTTTACTTTTTATTGTTAATATGATATTAATGTTATGTCTCTATGAATTTTTCATGTGTCATAAAATCGAGAATAAAATAAAATAAACTGAAATTACTCCGCCGTATATTGTACGTTTCATTTTAGCGAAATTTTTCTACATATTTCATTTACATAGTTTTCCTTTTAACTTAATCATTGGAGCCATACACAGCTTCGCACTGCTCCGCATAGCAGCATAGCAGCATAGCAGCATAGCAGCTTAAAGCTGGCAAAATTATACAAAATCGTTGATATTATATATGAGCATTCGTACGTAAGCTGCTTTGGAAGCATGTACAGGTTATTAAGACTTTACTCTTCGCAAGCATGTGTGAGTGACTTTGCAATAGTTACTGGTAATGTTGCTCTATCATAACCATCAAAGCAATATGGCCTTTTCTCCCCAAACACATATACACAATCACTATTTATATGACAGCTTGTTAACGAGATCTTCGGTTTTGTTGCTCGTTTACTTGTAGTCTTGTAATTTTATTTTTGTTTAGCTCATAAAGTGTACAACATTTGTCTGCGTTAGACTACATAATATTAATTTTACTTTTTATTCAGTTCCATTTGCAGATTGAGGCAAGCGGAATTCAACTTTAAGTTATACCCGCAAAATATCTACCCTGGTTTTGTTAACCTGATAGAAGCTTTTAAGTCCACAAATGTTACTTATCTGTAATTACAGAAAATTCGTTTCGAAAAACGCGGGCAAATTTTAACTGGTGATATTTTAAATATCACCATGGGTTGTATATGCGACGAATCTCAGTAAATAGTTCCTTACAATATCGGCACTGTATTTCACTGTATTTGAATAGAAGACTTGCGGTATCGTCTTAGCACAAGTTAAAGGCAAGTCAACAAGCACATATCAATTATGTTAATCGGAATTCTGAGTGGAGGAGACATCATTCAGCGTAACCACTCCCGGTTGCACTATGCTTAGATCATTTGTCAGCAAAATAGTATTTGACTTATGAAACGTGTTGGCATTGGTGTTAGAGAAACGTTTTTCCAAAATAATTTACACATAGGAAGGAATAAGAAATCCGGGCCAAGTATCTCTTTGGTTTGGTTTGCCGTCCTCTCAGTTGGTGATCCAGTTATGGTAATCTATGAGAGTAAAAACAAAAATCCAAATATTTTCAATCCTATCAAGACTTAAATTAAAACATATTTGGCATATTTTGTGTATAGGATTTTTTAGAGATGTCTCATTATGTTGAGAACATAGATAATATGTTTTTTTGGATTTCTTTTAACCAAACTGTACTATTTAATGATGGAAGAGTACGGTAAGAGTAAGCGACATTTAGAAATTAAGAAACTACGAGGTTCATAAAGGTTTAACGTAGCGATAACACGCTGCCGACATCGTGTAAAACAATTCTAGTTCATTTAGAGGGCCAATCCGGAGTGCCAGAAATAAGAGATTATCGATAGTGTAAACTCTGGGCAAAACGAAACCTAATTAGTACCTACAGTTATTTACAGGCCCTGCGATTTTGGGACAATCATAGTCACCACGATGTTCCCCGTAGGGCTGTACCAAGCTGTCCGGACTGTGTCACTTCCACGCCGACATTGGGGCTGTTCCTGGTGTTTGCGATATAATGAATCGACACTCTGACATCCGAAAATCCCTATAGTTCCAACTATAATGCTTTTGGGAATTAGCATTACGTGTCATAGCCACGCTTGTATTTAGATTATCCACACATTCTGAATTGCTATCCAACTTTTACTCCGTGCACTTTCACTACCCATCTCTGGTCTTCTCAATTCATCATCGATCTGTGATAAATTATGGAGCTGATCGCGTAGAGAAGAGCTCTGCAAGCAGATGGATGCGGATATTCTCGCTAGATTCCCCAAGGGAAGTTCACAAGGCCGGGAAGAAAGTATCGGTCGGTAAACGTGGCTGCATACATTTACATATTATTTAGTATCTTGCAGTGGTTGAAAACGTATAAATATTGGGCTGCATATACAGTTGGTTGATATCTATGGTTTACTGTAGCTATTGTCCTCTTTCCTTTTTACCTAAACATTAAGTGAAGCGGTGAAATATATTCAGTCAAATAATTAAATTATATTTCGATTAATCTGTTTCATTGGCTGTCTGCACACAGACAGCCAAACAAACTACACAAAATATTGGTCCTTAAAGGAGAAAAAGAGAAAGAAAACACTAGGAAAAGTCAAGTTCACAGTTAAAATTTCATTTTCGTGCCCCAAAAATCAGATATCGTTTTATAAGAAATACATGCAATAATTTCTCCGAAAAATTCCGCCAATAGTTCCGAAAAAAACAAAAAACGAAAGCGATAGCAGCGACAAAACCAAGAGAAATAATAAAAATAAAAAATAAAAAAAAAATGAAAATCCTATTTATAAATTTTAACGTTTAGTTAACATTTTGGGACCCAACATTTACCATGAAAAATGATCATGATATATCCATGGAGCACAGTTGAATGCAACAACAACTGCAATAATAATACAAAATACTGCAAAAATAATACAAAAAAGAAAAACAACAACGATCGCATACATGTATGAGATATGAGGCAATTAATTATACAATTTGACAGAAATGCGTTGAGATCCTTAAGAATCACAACTTGAACTGTGTACAAAAAGATTTTTTCTTTTTTGTTTTTTTGTTTTTCTCGTTTGTAATTGAGAGGATCATCATCATCATTGCCAGCATCAACGTCGTCATCACCATCATGACGTTCCCGGTTTGATTATGGCTGCAACATAATTCGCAAATAAAAACGTGCATACAAGAAAAACGAAAAAAAAAAAAAAAGTTAAAATGATTTCGTTAAAATATTTAACAAAATACGAACTGTACGATACATACCTGTTTATATATTATAGATATAAATACAAAGCGAAATCTCGTGGTATATAAACAATGATTAATTGTAGAAAATTACGACTGAAAATAAGATGAATATAATCATAGTAATAGTGCAGAGAGATGATCTCCTATTTATATATAATTTATTTAACAAAAAAAAATAAAATAAAATTATATTCGATCGTGACCCAATCTTTTATACCCATCACCGTGATCTCAAAAAAAAAAAAGGAAAAGAACTCAATTTTTATACTCTATAATATTGAGTGGGTGCGGTTGGTTTTTTTTTTTATTTTTAGAATACAAGCGTACTTTGTGAGTAACGAGAAAAAATCACGGAAAACAAAAAAGCTCACAGTTTTTGTTACGTAGACGTGTGAGCATTGCAGGCGTGTTCTTTGAAAAGTTTGGGTCATCAGTTGCTCAGACGGACAGTTAGACAGATTAACATACGGACATGCTTAGGTGCATTCCGGATTTCAACCTGGTCGAGAACTTATATTTCTCTATGAAGTTTTTAAGCTTTTTTTTTGTGTGACACCCAATAAAATCGATCAAATTTTTGTAGCTTAATCTTCTGTACTTTTACAAAAAAAACAAATTTTTTGTTTCTCTTCAAACACACAAGTGTCCTCCATTTACATTTTCTATACCAATCTACATGGAAGAACTTCCAATGATTCGGCCGAATATGAAGTCGATAGCTTAATTTTTGCGGTCAGGAGAGTGACATTACATAGGTGGACAGATGGACAGAGGAACATACTTAAATCGATTCAGAATTTGATGCTGATCAAGAATATATGTGAAGTCTCCGAAAGTACTTTCTGGCCGTTGTGAACGTTTTGATAAAGTCAACACACTCCTCATCCTTGATGGTAATGGCTATAGAAAAAGGAACTTTCAAGTCTTAATATCATTTATAGTAGCGGCAGGTAATGTAGTAGCATGATTAAAATATTATTTCCCATAGTATCTTTTTGAAAGCTTTTGGAGGTCTTAGAATATAATCAATCGAAGGTAGTCAGAATAAGAAAATAAACAAAATTTATTCAAGTTGGATCGAACTTTGTAGTACCTACCATCAAATAATATTCTGTATTAAAACATGTAGGGGATTTAGGGAAGCGATGTTAACTTGAGCATTTTTTTAGTATTCACAGGTTGCCTTTTTGGGTCAAAAAGTGAACTTTATCATTCAAGCACTTGCTGATCAAAAGAAAAATCAATATTTCCCAAATGCTCTACGCGCACTGACTATAGCCATTAAGATTAAATGACGTCTGCTTTTTCTTTAGATTCAAATTTGCACAAAAAATGTGTGAGCTGCAGAACCCCCTAAGTAAAGAATTTATTTTAAAAATAATTTCTATTCTGATACTTGAAAATGTGCTCGATAGCTTCCCGGGATATTATTATTCTACTACTTGCCCTTTCATCCCAGAAGTAACTGCTTTTGTTTTTCGGCTGTAACAGCTTGAACTTAAGTTATAAGACTGAGCAAAGCCGCCCTGAAAAAAAGCAGTAAAGAAAGAGTTTTAAATTAGCATAATAACCAAAACCGATTGTCCATACATATGATTGGCTGTGACGAGTTATTTATGCATTCAACGCAACGGCTCTACTTATGATTGTTATATTTTGCCTCTCACAGTTCGTCAGTTTTCCGATCGACCCCGACGTCGCAACCTGAAAAAACCGCAAGCGTTCAACTCGTAATCCCTTTGCGTTGAAATCAGCAGGCACTTAATTTGAGTGCGTTAAGTGAGCATAAAGGGTAAAAACTGTCAATAAAGAATACTACTTGGATTCCTTTTTTTCATTGCTAAGATTCAAACCTAAAAGGCCAAGGCACTAACCGAAGACCATCGATAACTTAAAATGGCTGCGAAATATTCTACTTTCTGTATAAAACACGGTATCTAAAACTTGGATGCGAGTGCCGCGTCCATTACGGAACTGCAAGTTTCTGGCAAGCTTATGGAAAAGTTCTTGGATCTATTAATAGAATTTCTTGTTCGATGGGAGATTTAAAATAACTAAAGTTCCAGACAACGAAAAGGAAAAAAGAAAATTATGGATCTAATGACAATAAAGTCGAGGCAACTGCGACAAAATTCGCTAATAAAAAAAAAAAACAAAAAAAAGCAAGAATTAAAATGAAATCTTAATAACGTAATACGATTAAAGTGCTATGCATTCTAAGAGAAAGTGTATAAAAATTGTAGAGTCTCTGAAACATCCTCGTCTATGTTGCACTCATTTTGAGGCTAAGCCTTATACACACGTCGCAGATAAGAAATTGAAAACAAAAGAAGAAAAAAAGAAAGAGACTGCGTTAGACGGAGCTGATTTCAGTATCGTGTACTTTTGCACACGCATTGAAAATTTCTTTGTAGGTTATTAGTGATGTGAAGGGAAGTATAAGCTGAGAAGCCCGTTACGAAAAGTTTTATCTTAGATCACAAGAAATTTTTCATTAAATTGAAAGTCACTATTGCAAAGTATCAGCTATTACGTCCAAGATCGCAATACAGGCGAACCGGCAGTTCGCAATCGATTGATTAAATAGTGACAGGATGGACATATTTTATTGCAATATAAATGGAAATTGAATTCCATACCGCTTATCAAATTAATCTAAAAAAAAAAAAAAACTGCACATTACTCTTTCTACGAACACACAAATAGATGGATATGCATATCTGTGGACACACATATGGATGTATACAGCCATGGATGCAAACATAGCCTAGATTTCGCTAAAAGAAAAACTGAAAGAAAGAAAGAAGAAAGGTTGTGACAATTTTTTGGATGGAATTTATTTCCGCTGCAGAATTCTACTCACTGTTCAGTGGGTGCCTGTTAGGCAGATGGTTAAGGTTGGAAAAGAAGAAAAGGTTTGGCAAAATGTTAAAAAAAAAAAATTGCAAAACCGCAACCATTTTCTATAGCCATCTTCTGCTCAAGGTGATCTGCGTCACTTAGTGTTACTGCGTTAATTCTTCCCGTAAGTATTGATTCGGCTTCGGTTTCCGTTCACTTTGACTTTGAAAATTGACCGCAAGTAAGTATAAATTTTCTGAAATCGTTTGTTTTATTTATCAAAAGCAATATTTAGCACACCGCCCTTTCTAATAGCGTCCTGTAATTCATAAAATGTTACTTGCCGCACATTGTGCGAACTTGTCATGTTTCCTGTAGTACTTGTGGGTGCTGACAGCCGTAAGAACAAATTTTCTAAAATGGTTTGTTTTCTTTATCAAAAGCAATATTTAGCACACCGCCCTTTTGAACGCCTTCCTGTGGCTTCGTATGGTGCCTTTAAAGCACATTTATTAAGAACCTTCGGAAACATGCGTTTGGATTTTTTTAGATCACTTGAGATATGAATGTTGCCATCGGGAGTCCGATGATTTGACAAATTTGAGTAAATGAAATCTAGTTTGAAATCTAGAAAGTTATCACTGATTCAATGGTCGTAATTGTGGTTGTTGTGCTTATTTCATCGCGCTTGAAAGTTTTTTACGCCTTTACTGGAAATGTTACGAGTTAAGCTCAATTTGATATTCAGTCTGTATTCCTTTTGATGTACCGAACATGCACACAGAGAAGAGGCAAAGAACGATTTTTTTTTTTGGTTGTGTAAAGTATTTGCTATAATTGCTCAGCAATATTGTCAGCTAATAATCAAATTCGTTAATTATGCACTTAACAAAGTTTGATAAAAAAAATTTGTGTTGTTCATGTGTCCATGACTGCTGCATATCTCTAAAAGTACATACACACACACTTGCGTTTCATAAGAAATTGACATAAAGCAGACATTAGTTTATAAGCTAAAGGCATCGTATAATTCAATGTTTATATGGCTGACGGTGGTGTGTGTCTGTATATCTTATGCCAATTCAAAAGCTGTTTCTGGCTTTTGTTAATGAGAAACCTATATACATGTATATATCATTTTCTATTTTCTATTTGGTACCTTATTAATAAATGCATACACAAATGCTTACATAGACAGATTCGTTCAAATAACTGAATTCAATATACTGATGTACATTATACGTTAAGCCGTTTGGTATTAGCATACACTCACACATATATATATATATACACGCAAATACACATATTACGTCTATATTATATCATTTAAATAAATAAAGACAAAGACGATGGCAATGAGGATAATGACGAGAATGACGTTATTGTGACATTGAAGATTCGAGAAATTTATAAATAAATTTGATTTTGCCGATGAATTAAATCAATAAATGGTTGATTGAATGAGCATATAAATGAATATCTATAATGTAGGGATAGATGAACACAACTTCAACTACAATATACGATATGTGAATCGGTGCATGCACTGATAAATAATCTGATTAAATGTTCGTTTTGTTTTGGCAGAAAACGTATTCAAGATGAAATTGAGGTTTTCACATCCCTTGAATTATGGTTCAATTAAATGTTGTGGCAAATTTCTAAAATTATTCCATTATTTATAATTATTTAGAAAATTTAATAATAATTAAACATTTAATTCGCATAAGAACAAGTGTTAATCGATCTCTTAAACATATAATCGAAGCCTTAATACTCTTAGTATTAATATTAGCTTTTCTTTTTGATAAACTTAAAATGCATTTATTATGTGCTACAGTTCTTGTTGTTGTTGCGGTTACTGTTTGTTAAATTTATAATCAAAATTAATTGAAAAATATCCTTATTATTATTAGATTGTAATCACTTCTAAATAACTTTGCAAGTGCCCTTTTTTCTCTTCATTTCATAATTTCTATACCATAAACCGTTTGTGGTAACGAGTACATGAAGTTTGTGTGTACGCATGTAACCTCTACAAGCACTTAACATAGACACACTTGTTATTGCAACAATCGATTCAAAATCATTCTCTTAATCTCTATGCCTGTCACTCTGTCTGTTCGTCTGCGCATCCATATCGACGAAATTTGCGAGATTCATTTGTTTTGATTCACATAATAAACCCTTTCGGGAATCGGTCGAAACTAGTATTTTGCCAGGCAAAAAAAATTTCGAAAATTTGGTTTGGGATGCGTTCATTTTTTCCTTCTCTTAGATCTATAGATAGAGTTAATATGAATATTAGCTCGGCTTTTTAGTAAAACCTTCCAAGGTTTTCGTTGAAACAAAATCTTTTCCTTTCATATAATAGACTGTCCAGGATATTCTGCGGGAACTATCATTTTATATGATAAACATTTCAAGTAAACACCTATTTTATTAAAAGATCTCGATCGTTTTGAAAATGAAGAAGCACTGCGAACTTACGCGACCTACAAATGTTAACAGCCGGTTATAGTTCTTACATAGAAATTACGCTTGATTGCTTGCCCCATCATTCCCAGTACTCTCTAAATCGAAGAAAATCGATCATTAAATCCCATACTTCACTTCGCTATATATAAGAGCAAAAGTTAAGAATTTAAACATTAACTGTATACTACTGCCCTTGAAAATTTTTTTGGGTACAAATGAGATTTTTCGCAAATACTGTATGTGTCCAAATGTCTACATAAAACGTTTGTCATATAAGTAGTAATAAGTGGGTGATTTTGATGTCTTTGCCTTTTGACTTATTTTGCTTTGCATTTTAGGTTCTCAGGCATCTCAGGACTTTGAAAATGAAGATATTTCTGAAGACGAAGAGGACTTAAGCGAAATTGTTTATTACCCAGACGTACAAGATCTAATAAGAGATTTAGAGGACAGGAATCGCAGGATGATGATGAGGAACAAAATAATGAAAATCCTCTCTTAGCTATGCTTGATGTTGCAACTTGGAGGCAGTAGAGAAGTTATCTGCAGAAAGCCTAATTTAGAATACAGTGAAGAACGCGTACGTTTCATAGGAAATGCTGATCTCCAACTGTCCTCCTGTAAGTGCTCATCGTATTTACGTCCGCGTACCACTACCCAAATGTTAAACTTTACTGGGGTAAGTATGGTTTCGATCATATACAAAAGACGATGACGGTAAATAGATTTGAGAATATAAGATCCATAACTCATTTTAATGATAATGCACAGCACAAGGCTGGTGGGCAACTAAAACATGACCGTCTTCAAAAAATAAGACCTGTTGCGGAACACTTGAATAAATTGTTTATGAGTATGGAGCCATTAATCATTTAAGAAGCCCTCTCGAGGTCAGCAAATGCGTTCCACTGAGGGAGGACATTTTATAAAACAATATTTACCCAACAAACCCAATAAGTAGGGGTTTCAAGATGTTTGTTTTGTGTTCACCTATCTGGATACGCTTTACGTAACTTATGATTGACCACATTCCTATAAGATACAGTTTGTTAAAATTCCAAACAAAAAATCAATCAAAATTCCAACGTCAATAAAAATTAGGAATTTCATAAGGGGATGCAAATGAAAAATTTGTATTATATGGAAAATGTTCAATACAAGAGCCGATCTGGTCCCAATTTAGTGTACATAATATTTTTTGTCAAAGACTCCAACCTAACTTCATGAACCATTTATGTATGACATAAACCTATCCAATCTGTTTACTTTTTGTAAAAGCCATGACTAAGTGGAAAATGGGCTGAAAAAATGATTCTATCTCCTCCAAAATTTTCGCATGCATTTAATATTTTAAAATTTAATAATTTGCCGCGAGCTTAATTGAAAGCGTGCTAGTGACGCTCTCGATAGCGACTGAATAAATGGGGTTCTCTGTTAAACCCCGGTGCCTGCTAATGGAGCGGAGAAAAGAGAGGAAAAGAGGACAATTCATCGATCATTCGTCGATAAGTTCATCGATTACAACTCTTATCGAACTGCTGTTTGATTTCATGAAATGTGTACCAATGTTCTCATATCTGTCGTCTGTCTGTTTTTGTTTTTTTAAGATCCTTTCTTGATATTTCGCCTGAACGTTAAAACGGAATGCTATAACTTCTGGCTCTTGGACAAGTTAGACGGACAATTAAATTTCTTTTAATCAGTATTCGGAGTTTTGAAACGATTTATTTATCGATTTCTTATCAGCTATAAAACATTCAATTCAGAATTTTTATGATAAATGTTTGAGTAGAGTCGTCGACAGTATGTTAACAAAATTAGTTGGCGTCCGGTTGATGATCGGCTGGCTGATGAGATGGGTATTCAATATTCGCCAAAAGTTAATGAATATGCTTTTCTCACTTGTAATTTTCTTCGTTCACTACTGCTTTAGTTGCACACGTTACTATATAGACCAGAACGGTTTGGAATATTGCATCTGCATGTACAATACATAAATACCGTCATCCTGGTTGTTGTCATTAATGGGCAAAAATGGTGGCCTAGAGGAGAATTCAATAAGATAATGATGAAAGCATAAATCAAATGTTGTCATAACAGGCTTTGTCGGCATTAAGACAAACGTCAGCTACAAGTGAAGCACCAATCGTTCATCTCGGTTGATGTGTCGCACAAAACATCAATGTCATTTAAAACAATAAAACAAAGCAACTGCAGGCGCAAGAAGCCAATAAACAGTTTTTTTTTTTTTTTTTTTTTATTTTTTAATTACACATATATATGAGCACATGTACACGTACACATATTTGTATGCGCATACTTACTTACTTACATAGCATAATATACAAACATCTTTGCCTTGCAATTGTTGCTTGATTGAATGTAACTTAAAAGACAGCAACAACTATAAAAATAAAAAACTTGAGTAACAACAACAGCAACTACAAGAACATGATGCTTAACAATTTTTGCAATATACCGAAGAAAAAGAAAAGAAAAACTTAAAAACAAAAAAAAGAAATGAAATGAAAACATTAACTAAACAAAAACCCGCTGAAACATTCAGTCAGCCGCCTTAGGAGCACGCAAGGTTTTATGGTTGAAAACAAAAAAAGAAAAAAAAAAGAAAATAAACGTTACCACCACAACAACAACAACAACAACAACAACAACAACAATGATTAGCAACAGAATGACAGCGATGAAAAACTAAGAAATCCTGCAGCAATTGCGTAAAAAATCAACAGTTTTCAAACTAGACGCCACTTTATAAAAATGTTGCTTAAAAAAAAATCATTAAGAGCACATTGATCTTAAGAAAAAAATAAAAAAAAAACATAAAAAATAAAATAAAAAATGAAATGAAATAAATAAATAAAAGAAAACAATAGCAACAAAAAACATGAACATGCCTTAAAAACAAACAAACAAACAAACAAACAAATAAACAAACATAATTGTTAGTCGTTTTCTCAACGACGTCAACAAGAACAACACAACGGAGCAATAACAATAACAACATTACATTACAACAGAAATCAGTAAAAAATAAAACAGCAACCAACGCTTAACAAAGCTGTTGAGCCTTTAAAAGGCTTTAAAAACGCTTTAGCGATCAACAAACGTAGCACCAACAATAATACCAACAAGCAATGAACCAATACTTCAAAACTGAACGGGCTAAATAAGGATTTCCTTTAAACATTGCTGCCATTGTTGTTGTTATTTGATTTTTCTGTTTTTGTTTCTCTTCTTTTTTTTCTTTTTGTTTTTGTTTTTTTTGTTTTCTTTAGTCGTTTAACTACTGCTCTCATCTCCGACCAGTGATTGGCTTTTGTTTTTGCACTCTGGCAAATCTGTGTCACAATCTTCAATCACTCAAAATCTGTATACATACTTAGATGCATACATAGTAAGTAAGTAAGTAAGTAAGCAAGTAAGTAAGTAAGTAAGCCCGTAGGAATGAGAAAAAAAGGAGAATACGCTACAAGTCTGTGCTTGCGTGCCTGCATGCCATTAGGCGCGCATACATAGACAAACACATCATATATATATATGCATATATGGATGCCAAAACATGCAGCACATAGCTGCATCGTAATACTTACACAGGGCCGAGACATAGCATTTTATGTTTTTGGGGGTACATTAGGTCTAATCGTTATTGCTACATATTCTCGGCAAAAAAAATAAAAAAATTAAATACAAGCGGTTGATTAGCTGACTGAGTAACTGGTTGACTGTCTGACTGACGAGACTGACTCTGTTTTGTTTGTGCTTTCGGTGTTACTGTTTTAGTTGCCGTAATCGACGTCGTCGTCGTCGTCGTCGTCGTCGTTAACTTGAGAATGCGACAAGTGATCATATCACATGTCTCGGCCCAGCTCGTTGATCACAATGTCAACACACAAGAAGCAGAATGTCCCGCGGGGCAAAATATTTAAAAGACATTTAAGCCTTAAGCTACTGAGAAAACAATGTGAATGATTACGACAACGCCAACAACAACAGCAATAACAAGAATATCGCTGACGATGACCACGATCGCTAAAATGAGGAAAATATGACTGACTTTGTTGGCTACTGTTCAATATGCACTTGCTGTTATTGCTGCCACCGATCAATGTTGTTGTTGTTATTGTTGTTGTTGCAATGTTCTTTTGTTAACATGATCAATGATCAATGATGATCGACAACAAACACTGATTATTTTTTATGTTCCAATTTATTGCAGAAGATCATTATCATTGAAGTTGTATGATAAACATACTAAGCACCTGATAAAGCATCGATACGAACCAAGTGAGTGACCAGATAAAAACTACAAAAAAGGAATACAAAAAAAAAAATAAAAAAAATAAAACTCGAATTAAAAAATTATATTCGACTTGGAGCAAATCTGAAATGCCTATCACACGAGCAATATCGCAAAACTAACCAGCCAAGAGTGGGTGTATCACACGGGCAATGAGAATTCTGGCAGTAAGCCTTTCGCGGTCACTCTTAAATATTCCCACGAAATTTTACATCTTCGCTTCCTATCTTCATAATTGTATTATTCGCAATTACATTTAAAGGTATCGTCTATTTCGTCTATCGTCACTTTCTTTTTCATTCCTCTTATTCTTGGTTCTTTTCCGGTCAAACAATGGATGTTTACTTTTCAAACTGCATCAGTAGGTATCAATTAAGTACCCAAAAATTAGACTTACTTAAAATTATGGTTTGGTTTAGGCTGTGGGTTGTCCAGTCCCGGCCAATTTTACAATGAACTTTTAAACGGTTCCACAAAGTATTCGTAGGAAGTTGATATCTGCTATAGATTGATACCCAGTCTTCAACTCAAAATGTATCGATGTTTAACAACAAACGGAGACACAGATCGACAGAGGCGAACAAATGGACATAACAAAGTCGAGTGAAAATGTTGCGTCGATTTAAAATACACATATACTTTATGAGAACATATCATCATCAGCAAAGTTTAGCGATGTGTGCAACACTAGCACTAGAAGCAACACTAGGGGAGTTCGCCTATTGAAATATAATCCAATTAATTTATTATTAAGCATAGTTCCACATGTTCAAGTCCGCCGTGAATGTAGTAATAGAACTATGAACTTTGTCATATATATTTTTGAACTATGGAGTTTGTCTGAAAAGTTTTTGATCTAAGCACCACTTTTTTTTTTGTAAAATCCGACTTTATTCATGAACGCAGCCCCTTGAAGAACGATGATGAATGAATACAACAACACCTCACAAATTTCGGACCACATCTTATATTTTTGCCATCGTACTGGGCGGTTTTGCAGTACTGCGACCAAACGCACATCAAATATGCGCTTAGGGTTCCCATTGCAAAATGTTAATCTAATTCGTTCTAAATACGCTCTTTAGGTATGTCGATAACATCTCTTACCACTCTAGCCTTAATTCAACGGTCGTCCGCCGTCATTTAGCGAGCAGAGCAACGTTATCGTCAAGAGTTAGTGGTCCAAGCTGGCAGCTTTCAATTTTACCGGGCAAATGTTCACCGCATTGATTGTTGGTACAGAGTTCCCGTATACGGCATCCATCTTGCCTTTAATATATGCAGGGGTATATCGATAGTTGGGAACTTAATTTTCTCTATTGGCTCAGATACGTTCACCTTGACTCACTCAAACGATGGTCAAACAATAACTACGCGTAATTCAGTAGACAGTACTTATCGGCACATGTACGTACTATTCCCTAACTTTTGTGGACAAGTGCTGCCATCTTCACATTTGGCAAACATTTCCAAAATAAACGAATGAGAAAAGCAAATTTTGCGATTTAAAGACTCTTTTGCTTTCGTTTCGTTAATTAATTCCAGTTTACTTTTATATATGCGAGAGAGATTTTTCTTAATAATTAACTCAACATAGATCGGAAAAAGTATCGTATCGTATCGTATCGTATCGTATCGTATACTGAAGGTTACTATAATTATTTATATATTCGAAGAGAATTTCCTTTTTCATTCACACTTTTACTCACACATTTATAGAATTTTAAATTTTAAAGCGCATCAGGCTATTTAAACACTTTTTACTTACTCTTGTCTTCTAACTTGATCATAATTTAAATTCGTTACGTTCAGCATACGTGATTATCGCATTATCTTGAACGAATCATTTAACATGGAACAATCGCATATACAAACAACAAACAACCAAACGAATTATATCCTAAAGAGAACGATTCGTAAAACGACGGTTAAATAAGCAGAAATAAATTTTAAAAACATTTCAATAAAGGCAATCGCAGATCCATTCAATAACAGCAATTAAGGTATCGTGTTTCCTTTCTTTGCTTCGTTCTGCCCAGGCCGCTACGGACGTTGTTAAGTTAATTTCAAATGAAATTTTTGAAAATCGTGTTTCGCATGTTCTGACAGGATTTTTGAGTTGCGCGGAAGACTGGCTGAAAATCATCGAACTTAACTTTCCATATGTGCTCTCCTAAGGTTTGCTGATACAAGTAAACGAGCTCTCTTTTCATTCGAAAAATATTCAATGCTTTTACGATAACCTAAGACTTACACTTTTGTAAAAAAAAAATAAAAAAAGATGTACTCGGACTTGTATTGAAGCTTACGAGCACGATCATCTAAAAATCGGACACAAATTTATCTTTTAAAATACATCCGAATTAATCGGAAGAAAATATCTTATATCCGGAAAAAGTTTTCCTACTTAACATTAAAACTACATTCATATTCAGATGTATTCGGCCATGTTATGAATTGAGAAGAGCGTACTGAGGCGTGCAGACACTTCGCTTAGAACAGTAATTTTAATTGAAATTGAAACATGTTTAACAAGATCTAAATAAATTTTATTATTATGCAGACAACAAGGAGCACGAAAAATGAAGGTGCAGCAACAGTATGGCGTTAAAAAACCACCAGAGGCCACGAAAGATAATAGACAGCAAAAGGCTATGTGCGCTAATGGACGCTAATGGACAGATAAACACCATATGTACGTATGTCATGGAAAGCGAATATGAAAAACTATAAAAGAAACAAGAAAAATTATATACAAATGATTGAAACAAAAGAGAAGAGAAAGTATTATATAAATGTCTTTAATTACAATAAGTTGCTAAAGTGTTTATTTATTGCATGCAATTCAGAGAAGAAGAAGCTCCGACGACTTTAGCCGTTTATTCGGAAAAAGGTCACGTCAATTCGTCGAAATAAATCATATCGAATTCCTTTAAACGCAAGCTCTCTTAAGATTGTTTGCACTTTTCGCAATTCCAACACAATTAGTTCGCGTTCGAAGACTAACAAGTGCATCATTATTTCTCTATGAAAAATCTTAATACGAGTCGTAACAACGATTGCAGATGATCGTGTTAGTTGAATTAATTCTGAATGGTGGACAGATAGGCGTTTCCAGTGAATTATTCTCTCCGATGAGATACTTCCGCGTGCTTCTCATTATCGATTTATATTCTCGCATATGAACAAAAAACAACGATTTTCGAAGACAAAAGATAACGCTCTTGTTTTCAAAAATTCAGGTTTTACATATACCAGAACCATTATGGAATAATTATGACCAAAATTTTTTTTCACATACGCATTAAATGCCTCGTTGGTCGCTGGGCGCACAACACTTTGATGAATTATAAACAAAGTCTCTAAATCTAAATGCGAGCTTACGCTGCCAAACAGGAAGTTGGCGAATTTCGTTGATCTAATTGAGAGTTGTATTAGTAAAATATCATAAACAAGTAAGATAATTAAATTCGGTCGGAACCGAATTTTTTATACCCATCACTGTTATGCTAAAAAAGACAAGAGAAATAAAGAAAAGTCATGCTCTATAATATGGAGTGGGCGCAGCTGATTTTTTCTATTTTCAAAATAAAAATTTTGGCCGTATAGGCATGTGAGCGTTGTAGGTGTGTCCTTTGAAAAGTTTAGATTAATTCCAAATTCTTTTGCAAATTTTTAGGCGATATCTTCATTTTCGCTAACGGGAGAATGTTTATCGCAAAAGTTACGCAAACAGACAGATGGACAAACAAATACGTGACATGTTTATCATGTGCAATCCAAATTTGAAACTGGCTAAGAATTTATACACTTTGCAGGGGTATTAAAGTGTGTCTGCGCGTTATAAAGGTATTGAAAAAACAATTAAATTTTGATACCCTGTAATATTGGGTAGGCGGGGCCATTTTTGTACACAAATGCTGCAGCATCATCCGTACAATATGCGTTCAAATTTTTGTACGTTTATTTGCTACAATTTATGAGTAACGAACAAAAAAACAATTTTTCATTCCTTTTGAAAAATAAAAGTGTTCTCATTTTACGTGGTGCAATGGGCGTGTTGTTCGACCAATTTGGCCCATCTTTAATACTAACTTGCTGTTTTTGATAAAGTTAAAATCGATAGTTTAATTTTTG
This sequence comes from Glossina morsitans morsitans, assembly GCA_001077435.1. NCBI lineage: Eukaryota > Metazoa > Arthropoda > Insecta > Diptera > Glossinidae > Glossina > Glossina morsitans. Next base: position 18,602 of record CCAG010020412.1, on the reverse strand, counting down.
CGGGCCCGGAAAATGTTTACAGCAGATATTGTACAGGCAGACCTACGGACGGACGGGCGGACATGCTTAAATCGGTTTAGAATTTGATGCTGATCAAGAATATGTATACTTGGTGGGATCTCTGATGCTTCCTTTTGGGCAGTGCAAACGTTTTGACAAAACCAATATACCCCTCATCCTTCGGTGATGGGTATAAAGACATGCCTAACAAATCTCATGTTTGTGGACTGAACCGCGTTATTTGTTATATCTTTTCTCTCTCTCTCTCTCTCTCTCTCTTTCTCTCTCTCTCTCTCTTTCAGCATTTACAAAGAGGAGGTCTACTAAAAAAGAGCCGTATAAATTTCTTTACTCCGACGGAACTTACGCAACGTACGCGATCGTGCCACTGATATTATGAAACACAAAAAATCCAAGTACAACTTATATATGTGACTCTGTACTCTTAATTAACATTTAATAAATAATTTATAATATCTTCATATGTGCTCGCGTATGTATGTATGTACGTATGTACGTATGCATATGCATAAGCCTACAACGTGAACGATAACATGACCCATAATGCGCTATTAATCGGCTTGAATGTGTGTACACGCTTTTTTACATGAGTAAATGCCTTATCGTAACCATTTCTTATTAATTTTGCACCAAATGAGTTTCACGATTTATTTATATATTCTTTCATATTTCATATATCATTTAAGTAATGAAGACGAAGAAAAGAAAAATTTCATTAAATCGCTAAATTATCATAAAATTTGATACATCCTCTCATCTTAAAAATCGTCACTTTTGAAAGAAGCAAGATTAATACCTATATACATACATGTATATTTCCGTCTTTTTCAATCCGACTTTTCAAAATAACCCAGATTTCGTCTTAGCTGCAGGCAGGCAGCTAATGTCGGAAATTCGCAAAATCTTTTATTTGTGCTAAAGTAACGTAAAGTATCAACGTAATTAAGTTCGATGGCATTAATCTTTCTCCACATAAAGTAAGCGTTTTCCGTTTAGCATTAGACAGTTTTTCAGTGCGTACACAGGCGCTAATCATGGATGCATTTCGTAATTCATTGCATTTGTGGTTTGATTTAAAGAAATCTTGCTGCGGCTGCTGTTGAAGCGCATCAAATACTTTTAGGAACTTTTGGCGATGCTACTCCATCATGTCCCAATTTAGTGATTTTGATGTCAATGACAAAGAACGGCCTCGAGGACCAGGCATTTAAATGCGATGAGAAAGATCCAAAAAAAAACAAAAAATAAATAAAGATAAGATTTTGATTAATGTAATAATGATTGTAACAATTCTTCTTAACAAATGCCTTTTTCAAGTGAAAAAGTGATGAAAGTAGATGCGTAATCCCTGTATACTTGTTTAGATGCTCGAGCTTATAAGCGAGATAGTTGTCTTTGTTTTGCAATAATAGCTATGTATGTATAAATATGTTAAGTTTCTAAAAAAAACATAAATAAGAATATTTATTAGTATCATTAGTACGTTATTATTAGCGAAATGAATTCTAAGAGTCTTCTAAAGTCTTAAAGCACAAGCATATCAGTCTATCGCCTATTTACTGAATACTCTCCACTACATTTGAGATTTGAAGTCACGACCATCGAGTCGTTAGTCGACATCCTTTGCCTACATCCTTTGGCCACTCAGGCGATGGAATATTTAAGACTCCATAAAATATATACGAAATGTCTTGACTTCTCATATCCTCATCTCCAAATTAATAGATTTTTCTGCACTACATCTTCATTACAATGACAATTAAAGGTGAATGGATTATTAATCGATTATTGAATTCAATGGGCTTTTGCAATACCTTCGTTCGTTCAACACATTTTCGTTTACCTAATATATTGCTGCTTGTCGACAGTATTTAAGTCTCTGAAATATATGCAAGTGTTTGAAAGTGAAGTAACACTCCTCGACGAATTCCGCGAATCATATTTACTCTAAAGTGGCTATCAATTTGATGTGTTATTCGAGTTTTCACTAAAGCCATAAAAACGCAGGCTGAGCAAAGGCGGTCCTAATGACTACTTTTTATTTTCCATTTAAATATTTTTTTTCAAGTGATGAGTTATGTAAGAAATGCCAGAAGTCCTCTAAATTTTTTCAGTTATTTTTTTTCTTCTTGAGAACTTACTGCAAATCACATAGAATGTCGTTCGGTACATAAGCCGAGAATCGTTCGATAGTAAATGTAAAAGCGTTTGTCGGAGGTTGCTTTAAAAGTCACTCGGGCATCTGATTATGAGCGACATTTGTTAGCACCTTTTTGGCTTTCTCCAAAATGCACTGCGTATATATATATATATATACGATATTATTAGGTATCTATTGAATTGTTTACAGAAGATGTTTTTTGATTCGTACTATTTACTGGTAGTCAGTAAGAAGAAGTGAACTAACAAATGATTGCGTTCCATTCACTCAGCCATATATGCGTTAATATTGTAAAGTAAATATGATAAATATATGTTTGTATAAAGGCCCGTGGATGCATATGACTTTCAGTCATACATGCAATCGTTTATAATGTATTTGAAAATTGCATAAGAATGTTATAACAAACATGTTGCACATTGTGCGCTATACGATCTATTCCGGGTCAATGGATCTTTATTCTTTATCTTGTAATGAAATATGGAATTGCTGGCATGTGTAAAGCATAGCATGGGTTAATAGAAAACTCCGCCAAAATTGATTGTTTTGTCGCTTAATTATGTACGTGAAATATAAAGTTGTCTCTGAAACATATTGCCAGGTGTAACATGCACGGTGACAAAATTAATACAAGTTGTATAAGGTACAATCAACATTTTCGATGCGTTTATGATAAATTAATTACAAAACACTTGTAGCCAAGCAACGTTACAATAGGACCATGAAAACAACGAAGAAAAAGCGAAGTATGCACAACGTGAAAATAAAGTAAAATAAAATCAAATAAAAGAAAAGAAAAGAAAAGAAAAAAGAACCAAACCACTGTCATTCATTGTGTTGCAAAACTTGACGATGACAACGTCAACAGCATAGAGAGTCATTGTCACTGTTCATTGCATTCATATTAATTTGCTTAAGTAATTCCCAAGAATCTATTTGGTGAACGCTGTGTGTATGGTGTAGTGTGGCGGCGGCGAATGACTCAGGTTTCTGTGACAAAAGCAGAAAATAAGCAAAAAAACAAAAAAAAAGAGAAAACGTAAAGAAAATATTAATAAAATTGTTTGTGTGCGCGCATCATAAACTACATATTATTCTGATATTCATGTTACGATTTTCTTCTTCTTTTTCGTTTCTTTTTCAACAAGAAATTCCAGATTTGCTTAGTTTCACTTCATCACTGCTCAGAAAACTTAGGGAATTCTAAGCAAATTTCCCAGAGCGGATAACAGAAATGAATAAATGCCCTACAAACAAAAGAATGAAATGTAATTTTCTAAAGAATGTTTGTCTGAATTGTGCAATTTATGGGATTATTTGACATATGTGTGGGACGAACGACCTGAACGGGCTGTTCCACCTGAACATTCTGCACTTCCTCATTTAACGACATACAATGAAAACGTGAAAAGAAAAGAAAAGAAAAGAAATAAATGGAAGAAAAAGTATCTTTGCTTTCATGTTTTGCTCTTTGATGGATTAACAAGATTATTGAAAGAACAGAAAAAAACAAAAAACGAAACAAATAAGAAAATTATATTCGGCTAAGGCCGAATCTAGCATATCCATCATCATTAAAAGCCCATGCTGTTATTATTACTGAATGGGGTAAAATTTTGTTTTTCATCTTTTACTTCACTAAAAGGTACTGTTAAGAAATATTAATCCACCACGTCTTGCTGTCCACCATAATTAGTTTAGAATTGACACACTTACCTTATATTGTTAAGAGGAAACTAATCCACCACCACCACGCCTTTTTCGACAGATACATATCTTCTGTTGAAGAATATGCAAAATAATTTGAAACGTTCGGTCTCGTTGACCTTTTGACTAATAAGCAATAAGCATGAAGCTTCCTTTTCGATGTTGCAAACCCTATGACGAAATGAGTATAGGCCATGCTTGTGTAATGAGTGCAAATACCAAAAAAATACTAAATGCATATGTAGTCACTCCTTTTGATTACTCTTAAGTTTATTCGATAAACGTCTATTAGGAAATATAAGAAAGCCTTGCCTCTCTTCAATGTACAACAATTTATACATTTGTGATTTGATTTGTATTTGGGATGCAGCAACAATGCCGCATACAATTAATGGACTCGATACATTTTGATACGCTTGAAACACATGCTTGTTATAATAATTAAATCTAATAATTTCTTTGTGATCACAAAAGAAGCATTTTTTTGTTTTTTGTGTTGAAAAGTTAAAGTTTCTTAACACTCAGAGAGTTACTTATACTTTATGCAAACCTTGCAAACCACTTGCCCACGAAGAGAGCAAAAGCAAAGAAAAAGCTGAAAACTTAATGCATACTAAAATCACTACTCGAGATGAATGTAGAGAGTTTGTAGTAGGGTTTGTCTAATTGGAACGAACGTATGTTATAACAAACATGCGAGAAAGCTGTTTAGAACTCGGATAATCTATCAAATATTTGCAAGTCTTCTCTTAAAGATATTGCTTTCCGTACTTCGTTCGGAAAGATTTCATTCCTTCTTTGTCGACTATACTTCCCCTTTTTTTCCATGTTCAGATAAGTACCAGCTTTCATGATAATTTATAATTTCTCCTTTACATAAGGAAGATTATCGATATATATGTATTATATCGATATATATGTATGTATCGATATATATGCATTATCGATAATCGACACTAGCGTACGTACGGGAATTCATAGATATTTTTAATATTTCGTAATTAGCTATAAAAGCAGTAACTGGAAATTGAGCCCCCCTGTGAAGGGATCCTATACGCGAAGCTAGCGAAGAAACTGTTGGTACTAAAGAAGTCTGTTGAGAAAGTTTTGCCCTTTTTTTATGAGAGAGAAGTCATATATATTTGTTTTTATGGGCGAGTCCCTTTCGTGTGCTATAATTTTCTTAAACCGAAACGAAAAATATATTATAAAATTTCGATAATCTAAAGCGTTGGGAGGACGCGGTCATTTTCTCCTTTTTGGACAAGTGCTTTAATATCGTTCGTGGAGAATATGCGTAGAAAATTTGATCTTTATATGTGTAATAGTTTATGAATGATGAGCAAAAGAAGAACAATTTTTGCACTTTTCAAAACACACACACATTCCCAGTTTACATTGTACTGTGGTAATGTTCTTTGGCCCGTTTGGCCCATTTTTAATTCCAACTTGTGTTTAAGGACTTTCAACGTTTGCGTCAAATTTGAGGCCAACATTGTCCTTTTTACGACCAGGAAAATGTTTACTACAGACCCTTCTCAGACATTACCTGGACACAGAAATACAAACGGACTTGCCTAAATTGATTGACGGTTTGGCATGCGAATCAAGAATATATATATATATATATTACTGGGGCTTCTAAAGCTTCCTTCTGGATGTTGCAAACGCTTTGATAAGGACAACACACCTCCTCATCTTTCAGTGATAGCCACAAAAATAACAGCCCTATTTGGAGCGTAACCAAGACTTCGCAACTCAGAACATGCCAATAAGAATTTTTTCGACGAAGGTTTCGTGGGTTAACGACTTTGCTTTATAACAAAAATTGTTAGTGAAAACTTTATTATAATTACGTCAAATTTAATATAAAGTCGAAAAAATTATGGGTGGACAACGTATTATTTTCTTTTATGACACCGGCAGAATACGGCTGTAAGCCTCATCATTCTTTCTTCATGTCTTAACTCAATACTGCGCGGCATATAGAAAGGCAATAAAATAAATGGGGAAGCCAGTTAACGGGCAGTACGTTTGGCAAGCGTATTTTTATTGGGGTGGCATTCGCCTACAGCGCTGGGCTAACCGTTTTGTCCTTGCTGAGAAGCTGGCTATCTTTACACTTAATTCGCGTCGTTGCTAAGGTAAATGATAAGCGTGCGCGATTGAAAAAATCAGCAAAATGGCTGCAAAAGTTGAATAAACATACAAAAATATATATAAACAAAATAAATAAGAAATGAAATTGTGCTCTATGTTATAAAAAATAAGCAACAAATAGTTATTTCAATAGATGAACGGACAAAAATTACAATGCCCGCAATTATCCGCAAGAGTATCCGAGTAGTGGGGTAGAGTTTACCGTGCTCGTAGCTGTAGCGTATATCACTAGGCTCCGGCCACTCCCCTATATCATTCCCTTTCGTCACTTCTTCTTCTTTTTGGCCGTCGCCGTGTTACACGAATAGAAGACATCCACTGACAGATTGGCCTTTAGAAACATATGTACATAACAAGTTTTTCGATATTCTCTTAATCTCGTCTAGAGTAAAGGTGGTCGACATAAAACATTCACGGTCACAGCCGAATATGATTTTCTTAATTTTTTATTTTTGAATATTTTATTTATTTTTACATGATTCGAAATTGTATTAGAGAATAAATTCTAACACTAAAGTCTTAAAGTCTTCGAAATTACAAAATATATGCATCTGTATAATGTTTTATGTTTACATAAAATTTGTTTGCATAAGTAAATAAACTATAAATTATAAACAACTTCTTTTTTGATTGTGAGTCTGTGAGGCTCGCCGTGGCATGGTTTGTAATAAATCATTTAATTCGATTAGGATTGATGGCTTCTTTTTTTACTTTCCTTTAAATCACTCTTTCTTTCGCAAAGACACAAAGTTGTAATTTTTAGCAAACACACAAACCTAAAAAAAAATGTGAACCACCTTGGTGATCTATTTTTATATCGGTGTATTTATATTTATGACATACGGTTGGAAATTAGTAAAGGCATCTCTCTCTATTCACACCCATGTCTAATGTATACATATACTAGCAGTGAGCGATAAGCGTATTCAGAAATTTTTGTTTTTGTGTTCGTTTTTAAATATTTGAAACATTTCCAAGACGCGCTTGACTATGATCCAAATGCAGAAGACATACTTCTCAAAAGATGTCAGAAGCATATTTATATTTGTTATAAGTAAACTGATGGAATCATTCTTCGAACGATTATGCATGCTTCTGAAAGGAATTTCATTATACACCCCTATGTCAGCAGGCGTGCAAGCCGCATAAAATCTCATGAACCTGTTAAGATGTGTTCATTGTTTTTTTATTTTTTTTTTTTTGAAACCTAAGAACTTTTTCTGTGTATATATACATATATTTCTGATAACCTAGCCTAACCTAAAAATATATTGACAATCTTCGTAATTCGATGTGAAGATTTGGTATGACGGTGCGTTCCTCAGCGCGATGGATTTGGTGTGAAAGATTTTAGATGTGAAGGTTTTTTGGTTTAAAATGTTGGAGTGAAAACTTCTGGTATGGCTGTCATTTCGTGTGACGACTCTGTGATGTAAAAGCTTGATGCGGCAGTTGTGGTAGTATGAAGGATTTTGATTTGATGGTTCGTTGGTGTGAATGTTCAATGAGCACCAAGTTCGATGAGATTGATTTCTTTATCAAAGAACCAAAATTCGACTTTTAAACGTAAAAACATTCAATTTTCGTAGGAACAGTTATATGGGACGGGATTCAAAAAATTTGCTCCATCAGGGATCACAAAAGTGGACCGATCCGAACCATTCTCAAAAGCGTTCGGCTTTAGGCCAAGTGCGTCGTTGTACCAAATTTCGTCAAAATATCTCAAAAATTGCGATCTGTAGGTTCAACAATTGTAATACGGACAGGCATAAGTCGATTAGACGGACGGACGAACTAGACTAGCTTATATCACTTTCTGAATCAATTGGTATTGTCAGAGGTGGAACTTTCTTGCATTTAGATACGTCATTTGCATTTGCGTCATTTGCATCTTAGATACGTCAACGCAAACTTCATATGCTCTGCATCACAAGTGGTGTAGAGTATAAATAGGAATAAAAAATATTTTGATTATCGCCTTGCGCTTGGAAGCATAAGAAGTTTATAGGATGGATATATATTTGATTTATTTTTTATAGAGCACAAGATTTTTTTAAAATCGAATCTCGATCGGCTATGGGTAAATTAAAATCTGAAACTTGATAACTGACTGCATGACAAATACATAAGGTGCTGTGCGCTCGCGAACTAAAATTGTACCATACATATTATATAGGCATATATGTTATATATACATATATATGTACATTTTATATAAATTTATATAAACGTGTATATTTCGTATGTACATTTGCAAATTTTCCGGTAATATCCCCAAGAGCTCCTCACATTCGACAAGCGGAAGGGTAACCTGATGTACGTACGCACTCTTATCTGAACTCTGAATGTTGCTGCTAATAATTTTAAACATGTAGCAGATATCCGCATGCAAATCATATGTACGCGCTTATATATATGTATATATGTATGATCTAAAACATCAGTGAAAAAGTTGTCAGCGAACTGACGCGCTTTCAATAATAAGTACACGTTGCACTCTTTACATACTCGGTAAAAATGTTGGGTAAAGAAGAATCGAATCGCCTTAAGGCGAACATAAATTCCTTATGTGTTTCTAATTTTAGTTTCTTTTGATTTTCTATAATTTCAAAATTATTCTCACAGTGAAATTCGAGATACTAACTTAGAAGTTAGCGCAATAACAATTGTGAAAATCGCGAAAATTGATCTAACATAAACATGTTCTGCTCCAAATAAACCTCAGTGCGCCGCAATATTTTTTCACAGCATTTCCTTATGGTGTGAGACAAGGTATGTTATGAACTTTTATGGTTTTGTAAAAAAAAAAAAAAAACAAAACAAACGGAGCAAAAAAAAATAAAAACAAAATGAATTCCTTTTATTCAGTTTCTCTCTAAAGATATCACATACTCTTAAGTAGCATTCTATCGAAGAGTAAGGGAGATCGAAAATTGCATGAGTTTCTCTCAAGAGTTGTGTTAAGAGAGTTACTTGCTTTGTGATTAATATACACTCAATCCCTTCGCTCTTGCTTATAACTAGTTTTGCGAGAGATAACTTAAAAGAATTTCTTTTTTCCCTTGATACACGGGAAGAGAAAAAGCGTTTTTTAAAAAATGCTGTGAAAACCAACTATTAAGTTCTACTAAATACATTTAAGATGAAAACAAACGCATTAGAACACATACCAATTTAAAATTCATGTACAAACTATTGCTGTAAGTAAATATGTACATATATAAACTTGCAAACATATCACATTATCTGTTGATATCTGAAACTTTTATATAAGCAACTTTTTACGCTTTGCAAAGTATTAAAAAAAAGGATTAAACTTAAATTGGATTAACCGATTAATCATATATAGGAAAAGTGGAGCCTTGAAAATTCAATTTTAAAACAATTCATGATTTTATTGCTAATAGCATTTTCACTAATTTACTGGTTTGTTCTCATGCATCATGCATTATGCTCTCCTTAGTATATGTAATAATAGTAGAAATTGAAAATAATGTAATGCTCTTAAAAAATCCATACTGTGACAAACGTTTCTGAGACAAGAATTTACTCTATTTCACACAAACATTTCATTTTCCTCTCAGCTACGCATACCGTAAACCAACACATAATAAAACGGCAGCTATCGAAGAAAACTGGCCAAACCGGTATAACTTGTGTCAATGGCTTGATGCACTAAGAGTTTTATTTTCCTTCTTTTTTTTTTTTCATATATTTTGCATTTTAGTTATGCTGCCTGTTGAAGTTTACCATCAAAGACTGTTGATGTAGTAACGTAAACATAACGTTTCTTTAGAGTACATGAATACAAAATCAAAAAAACATGTGTGCGTGTTTACCAAAACCCACACAAGGTACCCAGAAACCCATACAAGTTCACTGAGTGCCTATTGAAGCAGCAAGCACTCTCTCCCCGAATACATATCAAGCAATTGAAATTATCAGAATGGCTCCCAAATTGTTTGACTTCTCCTCACCACTCTCACTCAAATCAGGCATTAGGGTAGTAAAACAATCAGCTCTTCTCTTTCGTGCACTCATCTAATTTTCGTTTCTTTCGTTTGTATGATCTTCTCGTGAAAATGTGCGACAACCCGCGATAGGTGCTCAAATTAATTGATGTTCACACAATTGCTAGGTTGTCGCTTGTGCAAGTTTTGAGCACTCAGTTGATGAGAAGATATCGAGTAGATCGCACGTACTTTGGATTAGTAACGGATAAAATTAAATAAATTTTTTTTTTTTCAACCACAAAAAAAAATTTTATCCAACTAAAAAGATCTACTTTTATTTTTATTAACAAATATTTTTAACAAGCGTTACGTTCGCTATATAGACCCATTGGATTACGGTTGCGCGTCTCGTTTGATTACAATGCTGTAACATTACTTGGTGTTTGAAATAAAGTCAAATTGCAAAAAATTGTTAAAAAAGAAGAAAATTAACGAATAAATAAATAAGAAACGAAAAAAAAAAAAAAAAAAAATGAATCCCAGAAATCGAAAGTGCGTTTCTTCAAATTAAAGAAGAAAAAAAGAGGAAAATAGGTGCAAAAATTCCTTAATCCATGTGTTATTATCATTTTCATAGTATTTCCATTTTTATGATCATTATTATTATAATTAGCGTGAATATCATTTGAAAACCAAGTGTTGTGCACAAATTGTATCAATCAAAATGAAAAAAATGATTTTTCTAATGAAAATCGTCCTATCAGTGCTAATCTTGTTTATTATACCGGTGTTCGGTGGTGCTTTGAGTAAAACTGTCTTGTATCAAGCACCAGATGAATGTCGCTGGTCCGGTTCGAACGAAAATGACATAACGCTTGTTTGTCATTTGCGTACAATAAACTCGGAACTTGAAAATACGAACTTTAGTGTCATTCAACCACAAAACACTATACGCTTGCGGTTAGAGTGCAATGATGCTCTGTTCTTTCAAAGCAGCCTTAGTCCAGACAGTTTTCGATCATTAGTGGAGTTGCGTGCACTAACCATAGAGTACTGTAAGTTAGGAAACTTAACTGATGGCTCGTTTCGTGGCCTTCAAGACTTACGTAATTTAACGATACGCACCCACAATGGCGATTGGTCGACTATGTCTCTGGATATTTCGCCCACCAGCTTTAATGAGTTCCGGCAGCTAGATCGTTTAGATCTTAGTCTCAATAATATCTGGCTTATACCTGATGGTATGATATGCCCGTTAAAAGTTCTCAAGCATTTAAATATATCCAATAATGAAATACAAGATATTGGAAATTTTCACTTTAGTGCCTCACTAAGCACACGTAAATCACGTATATGCGGTTCCTCGTTAACAAGCATCGATCTTAGTCATAATAAAATTGCCAATCTTCCCTCGGCGATTTTTTCAGGTTTGAGTCGGTTGGCAAACTTGAATTTAGCTCGCAATGGTATGAATTTCATCGCTGATCGAGCCTTCGAAGGGTTAGTTTCTCTTCAAGTGGTAGATCTATCAGAAAATCGTCTCACCTCTTTACCACCTGAACTGTTTTCCGAAGCCAAGTTTGTTAAGAATGTGTATTTAAAAAATAATAGCATCAATGTATTGGCTCCTGGACTGTTTAGTGAATTAGCTGATTTACTCGTCTTAGATTTATCAGCAAATGAACTCAATTCTCAGTGGGTTAATTCAGCTACGTTTGTCGGCCTCAAACGGTTAATGTCACTCGACCTGTCATCGAATAAAATAAGCAAACTGGAAGCAAATATTTTTCGTGCGTTGATTAGCCTGCAAATACTGAAACTGGAAGAAAACTACATTGATCACATCCCTGATGGCGTTTTCAATGATTTGACTAACCTGCATACACTCATCCTTTCTAATAACCGAATATCCACTGTTGGCCAGAGCACTTTTCGTGGTTTATATGGCATCTTGGTATTGAGCTTAGACTATAATCGCATTGCAAAAATAGACACGCAAGCATTTAAGAATTGCTCTAGCATACAGGACCTACATCTCAACGGCAATAAGCTGCAAAGTGTACCCGATGCACTTTCCTACGTGCCATTGTTGAAAACTCTCGATATGGGTGAAAATTTAATCATGACCATTGAAAACACATCCATAACAGTAATGGAAAACCTGTACGGCTTGCGTCTCACTGAAAACGCCATCGACTACATAAGACGTGGTGTGTTTGATCGCATGACTTCATTGCAGATACTAAATTTGTCTGGCAACAAAATTAAAGGCATTGAGGCTGGCGCTCTGCATCGCAACACGCAGCTGCAGGCCATACGTTTGGATAGCAATCATTTGAAAAACATAGCGGGACTTTTTACAGACTTGCCAAATTTAGTTTGGCTTAACATTTCAGACAACCGCCTAGAGAAGTTTGATTATTCACACATTCCCACTGGTTTGCAATGGTTGGATGTGCGCGCCAATCGCATTACCCAGTTGGGCAATTACTTTGAAATTGAAAATGAGCTGAGCTTGACCACTTTCGATGCTAGCTCTAACTTGCTTAGCGAAATAACAGCAGGCTCTATACCAAACAGCATTGAAGTTTTGTATTTGAACGATAACCTCATTAGTAAAATACAGCCATATACGTTCTTCAAAAAGCCGAATCTCACCAGAGTCGACCTCATACGTAATAAACTTACAACGTTAGAGCCAAATGCGTTGCGTCTTTCCCCCATACCCGATGACCGCGATATTCCAGAGTTTTACATAGGACACAATCCCTTTCAGTGCGATTGCAATCTCGATTGGTTACAAAAGGTGAACGTTGAATCGCGCACGCAACCAAAGCTTATGGATTTGGATCAAATTTACTGCAAGTTAGCCTACGCACGGGGCAAGACGCATGTGCCACTCATCGAAGCCAAATCGAATGAGTTTTTGTGTAAGTATGAGACGCATTGCTTTGCTCTGTGCCACTGCTGTGACTTTTATGCCTGCGATTGTAAAATGGAATGCCCCGAACGTTGTGCCTGCTACCACGACCAGTCATGGACTTCTAATGTTGTTGACTGTTCGCGCTCTGCCTATGATCGTGAATTGCCATCCCACATACCGATGGATTCCACACAACTATACTTGGATGGTAACAACTTCAAAGAATTGTCTAGTCATGCCTTTATTGGTCGTAAACGCTTGAAGGTTTTGCATTTAAACCATTCTCGTATTGAAATGATTCACAACCGTACATTTTACGGCCTACTAGAGTTAGAAGTATTACAGCTAAATCACAACGATTTGCGTCACTTGAATGGTAACGAATTTCAAGGTCTCGATAACTTGCAAGAACTGTACATACAACACAATTCGATTTCCACGATCGACTCTCTAACATTTACGCATTTGTACCACTTGAAAATATTACGCTTAGACCACAATCTAATTATTGAGTTTGCAATATGGAACTTTCTGCCGCCTTACCTAAATGAATTGCGTTTATCGGGCAATCCTTGGTCATGCAATTGTGCCTTTGTCGACAAATTCCGTGACTACATGAGCCGCTATGAATCAGTGCAAGACAAACAAAAGCTACGTTGCTCAGCTCTCGCTGGCAGCAATGGCACTGTAGGCATTAACATCACATCTCTCACGCAACAACCCACTGAACAGTTTACTTTGTATCTTAGTCCGGAAATACTTAAAGAGGGCAACACGCGTTATTTGGCTTGCAGTGGTTTATTACAACAACACTTACTAGGTGCTAATGGCGCTAACGGTCTCCTCAATGGTGACATCAATGATAACATCATAATCAATGGCAACATGACTTCAACTAAAATGATTCTCTCGCAACCACCGATGCATGACTATGTGCCCATTTTAGTTGCCATATTAACCGGATTTGTGTTTGTGATTATCTGTACGCTACTAGTGTTCATATTTCGTCAAGAGATGCGCGTGTGGTGTCATTCTCGTTTTGGTATACGTCTCTTTTATAATGGAAACAAAGACATGGACAAGAATGAACGTGAAAAACTTTTTGATGCTTTTATCTCGTACAGTACGAAAGACGAAGCATTTGTTGCCGAAGAGTTAGCTCCTTTACTCGAACAAGGCGAAACCCGTTACAAATTGTGTTTGCAAAGTCGAGACTTTCCAGTCGGCGGCTATATGGCTGATGCTATTGTACAGGCTATCGACACATCAAGACGCACAATAATGCTGCTCTCAGAAAATTTCATTAAGTCGGAATGGTGTCGTTTTGAATTCAAATCAGCGCATCAGTCAGTATTAAGGGATCGAAGAAAACGTTTAATTGTAATAGTGTTGGGTGAGGTGCCACAAAAAGATCTAGATCCCGATTTAAGATTGTACCTTAAGACTAATGCATACTTGCAGTGGGGTGATAAGCTATTTTGGGAGAAGTTACGATTCGCTCTGCCAGACGTGCCTAACAATCAACGCCGGCTTCATGCGGTTGGGCAACACTGTACAGGCGCTGTTCATATGCCAATAGCACCACACCATCATCACCTGCAAACGCATCACTTACATCATATGCATCCACAAGCTCAGTTACAACAACATCACCTGCAACATGCGAGTTTTCGCTCGCAAATGCATCATAATATTAATGCCAGCCGTCAGAATCACAATCGAAACGCCAGCAATCCGGCACAGCAGTCAACCATGCTAATGAACCCTCCTTGTCCAAGTGGGCCGCCACTGCAATCAATGCCTTTACCTAATAGCCAGAGCAGCATACAACACCAAAGCTTGCCGCTGCCACCATGTCCAAGCCCAAGAAGTGCCAACACACAGTCATCGGCAGGAGGTTCATCGACGAATTCTTCACGCACAGTAGCTGTGCATATTTAGGTATTTAATATAGAATAGAGTATATGACCTCCAATGGAACACCAATTAATGCGCCAAGTAATGCCTCATAATGTAGGTACTGGAAGAAATGGAAGAAAGAAATCAAAGTTTTGTTGTTACTTTTATTGTTCCTCCCTTTACGGTTCATATTGTTTTGCTTACAGTCAACCATTTTAAATGACCATACAACTGCTTCAAATGGTAGGAAGAAAAACAGATAGGTATCAATTTTGGCATTTTTATGATATCGCAGTATAGGACAACTATACACGAAAAACGAAACGAATAGTTCGAAACGGAAAACTCTTTACAATAACAGCCCGATAAACGCGATATCCAACAACTGCAGCCAACAAATGATGATAAAATGACTGGTTGTCAGGCAGACATAAGGAGCTTTGGTTTCGGGTGAATGAAAAAGGGGAAAGACGATCAGGTGGACTGACAGACTGACGGACGGACATCAAGACATTCTGACACCCAGTACAAAACAGAACAAACAAGGTAGCCGAAGCAGCCAAATAATGAACGAGACAAAAGCCATGGTCATAAAGAACCTTTTGGCACAATAGCAATGCCAACAAGCGTAGCAAACGAGCCAAGATGCAAATGAGCTTGGGTGCCTTAGTTTGTTTTTTCGCTTTTTTTTTTTTTCTTGTTTGCTTTTTTCACAATTTTTGTTTTTTGCGACCGCGCTCTTGATGTGCATTTTGCATTTTGGTGTACGATAAATGACTTGACTTTTGTGAAACTCCGTGTGGTGGGGAGAATCATGGAGCTCAAAGCGTACGCATTTGTTGCTTCCTTCGTGTGCCGTGTCCGTGTAGTTACGTTTACCTTAAAATATAAAACAAGAAATTGATGTTGCATGCAACGCTAAAGGAAAATGTAACCAACTGAGAATGAGCAAGCAAAACAAAACAAAACCGGCAATAGAATACAACAACAAAAAAGGTAAAAACATAAAAGGGAAGAATGAGGAAAAGAGAGAAAAGCATGCAGACATTTCATGCCAAACAGCATAAAATATAATGACAAGACAGACGAACAGGGACGGGCAGACAGACAAACGGGAAAGTATTCAAACAGTCAAGAGTGACTAAAAGAAAAAAAAAAGAATTGAAAACGTTCTTGTACATCACGGTGCGGACAAGACACACACTCATTGCTGATGATACTTGTTACAAACATGACGTCTTGGCGGCCACAACCCCAGCTATATTGAAAACAGCGAAATGAGGACAACTGAATATTTCGATTTTTGTTACTTTGCTTTTCTTTTTTGTTTTTATTCCTCTTTTTTTCGTTTTCATTTCGTAGCCGAAAATAAATGCAGACATGAAAAGCAAGAACAAAGCAATAACAGCAACCATGCAACATGCAAACAATACGGCACACACTTTGCATTGTTGAAAAATTCTAACAAAGCGCCATCACCTCAAATACTAAATATCTGCATACAAAATGCCAAATAAGCAACAGAAATATTCTTGCTGAGCAAATTGCTACATTTGTTGTTCTGGCCTTGCTGACTGACGGACTGGCGAGTCGACTAAACGGCAAAGTTACATTGAAAAACAAATCAAACTCAACGAGAAAGTCGGTAAAATGCTTTCCAAATGTTCACCTCTTCTTCTCTCTAGACTTAATGCTAACATTTCACCCGACAACGTAAGTAATTTGGCAAAGGTGTTTCTGTTTGGGGTCACAGACTAAAAGAGGAAAAAAAAAAAAGAAAAATATTAAATAACATAAAACATTCCAAGACACAACGGCAACAGACTTTTTTCTGATGTGTCCGCCTTTCGGGCCTAATTACAATATGCAAATGCTTTTTTTCTGTTTCCATGTATTTGGTTGGAAGTGCAGAAGAAAAGGAAAAATTGTGATATAAACATAAATATAAGTTAATATTTAATGTAAATGTTTAAGAGGCGAAGCTAGTGTAAGCCGCTATAAAAAAAAAACAAGGAAAAAAGAAATTAACTACGTATAGAAAATCCACTAGATGATCAACAGCAGGTATAATACAATACAAATACACTTTACATACATACATACATACATACATACATACATACACATGCATGAGCAGCATGTAAGCCACAAGTCAATGGAATAAAAACTGTTGTGTAAATACTCTTAAGTTAAGGCTGTAAACCATATTTATATTCGATTAAACTTGAATTAGCATAAGATTTAATGTGTTTAAGTACTTAAACCACCTTTTCGTTTACAATTATTTTACATAAAAAAGGGAAAAGAAACAAAAGATTAGATAACAGATAACAGATAACAGATAACAGATAGCAGAAAAAAGCCATACATTAAAACGAAGCCTACTAAAAAGAAAAAAAAAGAAAAACTGGATTTAAAAAAAAAAAAAAAAGCAAGAGAACAAAAATTTAAATTAAAAAAATATACGATTCAAGGCTTAAAACTATTTATTATCAAATTTCTCTTTCTTTTTTCTCTTTGTTTTCCGTTTGTGCGTTTGGAGAATGACTGATTACATATTTAAGGCATTTTCATTGTAAAAAAAAAAAAAAAAAAAAATTTCAAGAAAAAAATAAATCTTTGTAAATAATTAATTTATTTTCATATCTGCTACGTGTTGTATACTATAAAAATTTTAAATAACTCTTTTTTAAATATTAATTTAAATAAATTTTTAACAAATTTTAGTCCTTGCAAATAAACCGAAAAATTACAAAAGACAAAAATATCATTGTATAAGCAAATCTTGTAAAATGAAAAAAAAAAAAAAAAAAAGACAAACATATAAACTTTGAAACGAATCTTGACATATCCGCGGCCTTAAGGCGATAGATAAAAAAATTGTAAAGTGCTTTCTTAATTATTGTTGTTTTTAGCCGCCATTTAAGTTCACAATACTTAAAAGCCTAAACTTTAGATTGATCGGCAGTGATGTTATGGTTATGGATATTGATAGAAATACTCTACACATCATACCCCTCAAATAATGTTTTTTTTTTTTTTTTTTTTCTAAAACCTTACATAACTTGAAATTTAATTCAGGATATTTTCTGCTTTGTCGTTTTGCTTTTCTTTTGCGCCGGGCAGGTAAACTTGTTGTACTCGTTATATAATTAGTAAATACACACTTGCATAACCATCAGCTGCTGTCTTTACAATCATTTCGATGAGGGTTAATTAAAAGGAGAAGCAAAATGAAGTATAGAGCGAACACAACGATTATTCTGTTTGCAGTTATCAGGATAACTTCAATGTCCAAAATCGTTCTACTATGAGTAAAATTATTGCGTGTTTAAATCTACCTAACTAAATATCTTTTATATATATATATATATTTTCCCCCGAAGGCGAATGTTACAAAAATAAAAGAAAAAACATCACAAGGCATATACTAACCTAACGACTTGCTTGATGATAGCCAGCGAACATTAAACGAGGGACAAAAAAAAAAAATAAAAATAAAAAAATACAAAAAGCATTACATTACATGACTAACATAACCGTCAATAACAGTAAATCATTCGGCTTCAACAATAAATTGATGTCAAGTAATTAAAAAATCAAACATAAAATCGCAAGCACTTAAAAGCCCTCAACTAAGAAAACGCAAATCAGAAATGAATATAAATAAATGATAGGGAAGTTGTTCGGCTCTACAGATGTAAATGAAAAAGTTGTTTTTTTTTTTTTTTTTTTTTTTTTTTTTTTTTTTTTTTTTTTTTTTTTTTTTTTTTTTTCC